>LGRX02015893.1:0-12769 GCA_001247695.2 Cymbomonas tetramitiformis | reverse complement strand
TGAGGAGCACACTGATCCGGAGGGAATGACAGGATGTGCCGCCAGGCCCGAAGGGCGATGCCCCCCTGCCATCCCGACGCATCCATAGTAGGCGCCAGGATCCCCTCGGGAGTCTGCCAGTGTCCCGTGAGGTACTCACGGTCACCAGAATGCTGACCCAACCACAGGCCAGACACCTCGGGCTTGCCCTCATACAAATAATAGCGCCTGGAAGGGCGTTCCTCCATATGACCCACAAAGCGAGAAAGCTCTCCACGAGCTCGATCATCCAAATGCACACAGACCCCGGTATGGACGATACCCATACCTTTGTGGGTATCGTCCACAAAGATACCCGTGCACTCCGAGCGACCGTCAGCATGAACGGTACCATTCAGGACCCGCTTGAAGACTTGAGCCATCTCGGCCTGGTGCTTCGGTGCATCCGAGAACCCGAACATGTCAAACCGTGCCCGATAGAAGTCCTTGGACAACGGCAGTTGGACCCCCATATAGTCACAATGAGGCTGCCAACGGGGATTATTCCAGAAGGCGTCCTTCAGGTCCCACCCACCCTGAAGGCAGCAACGGGGTCGCTGCAAGGATAACACCGGCTGAAGGTAGTCATACTCAGCAGGAGCCGGCGCCATGGACTCATTAACCCGAGACGTGCGGGCGTTCCAGATGTTTCGGAACTTGTCCTTCACCGGACAATAAAGAGACCCAATTTGAGTCACACACCAGGGCTCATAATGTAATGGCCCCTCCAAGACCCCTCGCTCAACCGACCGGAGCAGGTCTGCCTCAGACCGGTCAGCGTGCTCATAGCAAGTAGGGTGGTTGTCCCGCTTAAAACGAGCAGGCTTGGCCACAAAGTTCATACGGTGGCCTTCACGACAAGATTGCTGAAGTGCCTCCTCACCAGGTTGAAACCAATCATAAAGGGCCGCTGTATAGCGGACTCCAGGAGAATAGAGACCATCAGCAGTGTCATGGAAGGTCATTTGGCGACTGGCATGCCGGTGCCTCGCCTCGGGAGAAGAAAATTTCCGAGGCGGAACCTTCAGAACCAGCAGCCGGTGATAACCATCAGAAGTGTAAACAACCATAAAAGTGTGCCTGGAACCCGAGGCTCGCAGACGTACCCAGTGTATGCGGTCCCGGAAGATACACTCATCTGGAGTAAGAGAGACTCCAGAATAGAGCCGGGTACCCAATGTCATGAGTTGCCGTTTAAATACCTGGCCACTGTCTGTGTAGGCGTCAAACATAAGTGGATCACCAGGAACAGGGCAACCTTCAGGAGTGTCATACCAATAGACTAACTCTCTGAGCAATAAGGAGTGAAGACCACGGACTGCCTGAAAAGGCTCCGCAGTAGTAGGCGCTTCAGAAGCTAAGACAGGAACCTGTGTTGAGCGCGGAGCTGGCTGTGTGGCATGAGATACCGAAGGCACAGGCCGCGCGTCGCAACAGACAGAGTCCAGACCAGTGTCCAAGCCATCAGATGGTGTTTCGGACGACAAAGGCCAAAGAACAGACTGTAACGGGGAGGGTTCTGTGTCTTGAATACCTGCTAACTGCTTGCCGAGACTTCAAACGGTCTCGGTGTAGTCACACGGTGTCATCAAGGGACCAGAAAAGGCGTGCTTCTTCACGCACTTCATCTTGACACCGTCCACTCTCTTCACTCGGTTACACGCACGGGTAATAGTGCCTGTATGGGTGTAGTTCCCAGCGTAATAGCTGTGCTCGCTGCTGCCGCAGAGAGGGCACGGGCGGGAGGCCACCGGAGGCACGACTGCCCCAGCCCCAGACGGGGGCGACAGCACACCAGACTGAGGGGGGGCCGGAAGTAAACCAGCCCCCTGCACCATTGGAGTAGGAACATAGCCCGTACGGGCCAGGACTCGCTGAAAAGCAACCGTGGGAAAGGACTCCATCACCAAACGGCGTAAGTTCTCACGGCGAGCAGACACCGTGGTGAACTTCTCGGAACCCAATCGCAGTAAGTCACGATCCTCACTTAACGCCGTGGTGAAAGGCTGCTTTGTCCAGCGTGCCGTGACATAGTACGACGTAATCAGGACATAAGTAGCCTCGAACGGGACGTGGGGCATCTCAGTCCGAACGTACTCTACCAGTTCCATAAGGAACTCATAACGAGCAACAATCATCACCGCGGTGCGATAGTGCGCCTTAAACGGACTCGCGGGATCCGGGTTGTAAGTGAACACCCCAATCCCACTGTCGCGAATACGCTCCCAGTCCTCACATCGACGCCTACACCAACTCAGGAAACGATCCACGCGAGGGAACTGAAGTTTGTCTTTAACGCGCAAAGTTGCCCCATCCTGAATCAGATCCCCGGCACGCTCCTGAAAAGGAGTGTACTGGAACTCCGAACTGGCACCCAGCGTGTCGCTCTGCATAATCCGCTGCATCTGCTTGCGCGACGCACTGTCAGTACTATTACCAGAGTAGTTCTCCATCATCTCTCTACCCGGGTAAGAAGGACTCGCCGGGTCACGCAGGGTCAGACCATCAATAGCTCCCGTAACTAAATCCGTCAAGCCGTGGGAAACAACAGTCGCGCTCAAGAGATCCTCGAAAGACAGTGCGTTACCTCCGCTTGGTACAGTCGCGGGTGGCCCCGGTGCCGTAGTCGTGGGCGCTACACCAGGCCTCAAAGAAGCAACGTGAGTGTCCAAGTGTCCAGTGCCAGTTGCCGTAATATTTATATTATGACCACCAGATAACTGTTCAGGCTGGATGTAATTACCAGCTTGACCGAAACTTCCCAAAGGTACTTCACTCTCCGCGAAACGCCGGACTCCACGATCGGGCGGTAGCAGCGCGTGCGCCATGGGCTCGACCGCAGATATTCCACCAAGCAAGTTAGAAGGCTGAGATGTCGCTGTCGGTGCGGTCGCGGTGACACCAAGGGAAGGCTGCTCAGCGCGGAGTCCAGGTGCGACATATCGCGCGACAGCCTCGCTAGCAGATAGAAGCCCAGCCGAGGGGCCCACGTGTCCTGCACCGGCCAAGGTTAAGGGAACAGGTTCAGACTTCTTCAAAGAACGAACTGCGCTGAGTTGAGCAACCAGTTCCGCCCGAATAGGACTGCCCCGCTGCAAACCACCGTCTGAACTGAGTTCACTACCCGCTGTCGATCCACCCGACGTTCTTTGACAACGTGAGCGCGTGCGGCTCAGGCTGCTCAGAAGCTGAGTTCGCATCTCAACTAAACGGTTCTGCGCAGGCTCCAAAACGCGCGGGGACGAATCATCCGCTCCGACCGGGTCCACATCAGACAGCTCATCGAAGTCCCCCATAAAGGCCAACTCCGGACCTGCAAATCCCTTATAGGTCTCCAGCAAACGACTGTACGCCCGTTGACTCGCGGGCGAAACGTGAAAAGGTAGAATCACCAACACGCTGATCTCCTCCTGCGGCTTTCGCGCTGAAATATACATCATCGTTAGCTCAGGGAAAGGTAGAAAGCAATCCGTACAGATAAAGTGACTACGGTCTCCACGGAAAAAGGCGTAGTTACCAACATCGAAGAATTCATCCAGACACTCTTTATGAATCACAGCCGCGCAGACGCGACAACGTACGTAATCTTGCGACTCGCTCTCGCATGTAATCGCCCGACAGTAAGGAAGGTCACTCAGAAAAAAACAGTTATTCTGACGCAATCGCTCCTGGTTGTGATGTACCATATGCGTAGATACCTTATTCACGCTGCAAATCTTGAGACCACATGTCCCGTACGCACTGGAAGTGGGAGTGGTACGGTACTGCTCAAAACGATCCACCTCGCCACAGAAACCGTACGCCAGGTTTCTGTCAGTTCTGACACGTCCAGGACAACCAAAAGAAGGCTCACGAAGTTGACGGATACGAATCCCGTACGCGTAAGTTAACATCTCCTCAACGATACCAGGAATTAGAGGTGCCTCGACGTCAATCAAAGCTCGTGACTCTGAGCCCGGCGATACCTGTGAAATCAGAGTATGAAAAGACTGCAGAATCGTGGCCTCACAGGGTTCACCACGACGGGCATATGCAATCAAGTCGTCGATACGAGAAGCAAAGTGCAGAATACAGCCCACCAAATTAGGGGCTGCCGGTGCCACCAGTTTGTAAGAAGAAAGAAGCTGTTCCAATCGAGCCAGGTCCAACTGAGTAAAGTCATCTGAAAAGATACCAGTAGAAGGGGGAGCTAACTTCGAAGCCATGACGGCAAAGTCGAAATTTTCTAGAAGCTTAAAGCAAGAATAATTACAGCAGTTAGTCAGATTGGAACAGTTCCAACTGATTACCAGGAATTGTTTCTTCGATTGCTTTATTCAACTCTCAGAATCCTAGTCGGCCGAGTTTCGATGTGACATTGTCATAGTCCCTCGATAACAGTGTCATACTCTCAGATCCGATGTCACTGTCAGAATAACTGCAATCTAAGGGTCGATCTAATCAGATCAGATCGGACGGTGCTGCATAACGCCTGCCATATTCCGCATAAAAACACTTGAAACTCATCGCCTCTGTCGCTGATTCTCATCGCTTATAGCTAAACGGAGGTGAACGTGTGTTCAGCTGTAGCGCACCCAGCAGCTTGGTTGCGGGGAGGTGAACGTATGTGCAGCTGTAGCGCACCCAGCAGCTTGGTTGCGGGGAGGTGAACGTTGGTGCAGCTGTAGCACCCAGCAGCTTGGTTGCGGGAGGTGAACGTGTGTGCAGCTGTGGCGCACCCAGCAGCTTGGTTGCGGGGAGGTGGACGTGTGTTCAACTGTAGCGCACCCAGCAGCTTGGTTGCGGGGAGGTGAACGTTCAGCTGTAGCGCACCCAGCAGCGGTTGCGGGGAGGTGAACGAGCAGCGCACCCAGCAGCTTGCGGGAGGTGAACGTGTGTGCAGCGTGTGTAGCGCACCAGCAGCGCAGCTTGGTTGTGGGGAGGTGAACGTGTGTTCAGCTGTAGCGCACCCAGCAGCTTGGTTGCGGGGAGGTGGACGTGTGTTCAACTGTAGCGCACCCAGCAGCTTGGTTGCGGGGAGATGACGTGCCAGCCTCCAGGGCGGCAGCTTGGAGAACCCACGCTGTCTTTTCCAAGCCCTGGAAAGTGGGGATGTGGGGAGGAGGAGGAGCGTGGGGGAGGGGAGAGGATGGGTCCTGGCAGCTCCTGGAAGGCGAAGAACAGGAGGTAGCCGTGGTGGAGGAGCTGGCGCAGGCGGGGCTTGAGCATGTCTCCAAGGTGGGTGCACGCGTGCAGCCTCTCCTTTGAGGGAAATCCAGACCGTTCATCAGCCTACTTATCCGTCCCACTCCCACTGACGGGTCTCTGCACCTCACATTGGCTGTGGCGGGCCATTTGCTGGGAAGCCACCGAGTCATCACAGCAGGTCATGGCCAGAAGTCGTTGTGTTCAAGAGCAGGTTGCTGGGAAGCCCGTTTCTTCCGGAGCCAGGGGCCCGCCAGACGAATGGCCCAGGGCTCTACCTGGTCGCTCCGAGGTGCTGAGCTGACGCCCTCACCTCGGCGCTGTGCCGCGCTGTGCCGCGCGCGTAGCAGCCGGCTCTCCCCGCAGCCATCCAGGGCATTGGGACTGCCTCCAAGTAACGCACCAAGCGTACAGTGCCAAATTCCTGCCGCTGGCTTCTCCCGGGTGGGCACATAGTCCCAGGCCCCAGCCCCGGACCAATCAACACACAGGGTGAAGCCGCAGCTGCCACACAGTAGAAGCGCAGCGCACCTGGAAAGGCACCATGTGCATGGAGGGCTCCCGCCATGTCATCGCGCTGGGCCAATTCTATTGGCTGGGCTCTGGGCCCTCAGCAGCGGTGAGGGGAGAGCCCGGAGGAGCTGCGCAGGGCAGCGCACACGCGGAGAAGGCCGGCGCCAGCGCGCTCACTGCAGCCCAGAAGGCCCTGAAGGTGCGGCAGCTTCCCGCCTGGCGCGCCCTCCACCGGGCGCCGGGGCGCCTCTGTCACCTCGGTGGCGGCGGTTGCGTGCGCGCCCTTTGGCCCAAAGAGAGGGCCCTCAAGAGCGCCGTCCCCCAGCCACCGCAGGACGGGGTGAAGGCTACACCTGCCGGAGAACACTCGTTGGTTGCAGCAGCTGAGGCCCAAAGGACGCGTGCCTCAGTGTGTACGTGTGTATGCTGTGTGGTGTGACTGCATGCATGACATAACCATGGACCAACAGGTCCCATCCATCGACCGGGAGCCACTGGGGGGCATGCCAGCAGGGTCCGCTTACTCCGTTACCCAGAGACCAACAATTGTTGGGCGATGATCGGTCACATCGTTTCATCTTTCCATGCTGCCTTGCATCTGGGTTGGGAATATGTATGAGTTTGTGGTATCTTGTCACGGCCCCGCCCTGCTCTTGATTTGCTTTTCACATCCACTGGGATGATGATGGGCTGGCTTTTGTTGGCCGATCTCATGCCGTTCAGTGTGTATGCTTATCCATCGTTTCATCTTTCCATGCTGCTTTGCATCAGGGTTGGGAACATGTATGAGTTTGTGGTATCTTGTCACGGCCCCGCCCTGCTCCTGATTTGCTTCTCACATCCACTGGGATGATGGTGGGCTGGCTTTTGTTGGCCGATCTCATGCCGTTCAGTGTGTATGCTTATCCTTGCGAATCCTTTGGCACCCCGTAGCCACAGGAGACTGCACTATGTATGTGTGTGTGGGTGTGCTGGTGCCCACATGTTTTCATTTTTTGACATGGGTGTCCATGCTGTGTGGTGTGACTGCATTCATGGCATAACCATGGACCAACGGGTCCCATCCATCGACCGTGAGCCACTGGGGGGCATGCCAGCAGGGTCTGCTTACTCCGTAACCCTGGGACCAACTATTGTTGGGCGATGATCGGTCACATCGTATCATCTTTCCATGCTGCTTTGCATCTGGGTTGGGAATATATATGACTTGGTGGTATCTTGTCACGGCCCCGCCCTACACCTGGTTTGCTTCTCACATCCACTGGTGCAGGTCGGGCGCGCGGGCTCCTGCGACCTCGCGCTGACAGACGCCGGCAAGGCCCTAGCAAACACCGCAGTTAGTAGCGCGGACGCGGGAGTGAGCGCGGTAGGCGCCCTGCACGTCACCGCCTCTTCCCACCCCACCCGCGTAGACCCCTACAGCGGCCCTTCTGTTTTTGGCCTGACCTTTGCCCCTGAGCCCATCCCTCCACTGAAGACAGGGAGGCGGCAGGTGAACTGTCGACGTGAGAGCATTTGCGCGGTGGCTATCAGGGGGGGCTCGGGGGAGGTCACCGAGCGAGGTGGCGGGTGCGGCCAGGTGGAGAAAGCTCTGACGTGCTTGAGGACTTACACGGAGATGAGCAGCACGGTGCGTGACACGCAGAGCCACATGCGCCGGTGGCGGATGGCGGGCACAGTTGACGAGGAGATGGAGGCCTCCTGCACCGAGTTGCTCACCGTCACGCTCAAGACGGCCAATCAGGTGCATCGCTGGCAGTGCGCTCACCCACCTCGCCGCCTTGCAGACACCCGCCTGCGCATGCTGCCCTCCCGCTGGTCTGACCGCTACTGCCGCAAGCACCTCCACGATGAGCGACGCGGCAGATGTGAGGTGTTGGCTGGGAGGGCCGCCGGTGAGATAACGGCAGGCGGCGAAGGAGGCCGCGCGCGCCGCCATCCACGCCGCCGTGAAGGCTTGTGAAGTGAGCCGCCTCCTGCACAATGCGGTCGGCGAGCTCGCAGGTCCCGCCCTCCCCCTCCGTGACTTCCTCCTGTCCCACGTTTGGGGTTTCACGGGTTCCTGAGTGGAAATTTGACCTGAGGTCCCCTGCCGCCTCTCCCTACCCTTCCTTCCCCCTCCTGGCATTGTGCCTGGTTCCAGCGGGTCAAATGACATTGGCCGTTGGGCGTTAAAATGAACCAGGTTGGCGTCCCGATATTTTTCCTCGGAATAATCACAACGCAGTGACTGAGCGGAGTGGGTGAGGGGCGTGGCGACGAGTGCGCAGTGACTGCGCGGAGTGGGTGAGGGGCGTGGCGACGAGTGCGCAGGACTGAGCGGGAGGTGAGGCGGGCGACGAGTGCGCAGTGACTGAGCGGAGTGGGTGAGGGGCGTTGCAACGAGTGCGCAGTGCGGCAAGCAGAGAAGGAGAAGGCGGAAGCGGAGGCCAGGGTGAGTGGAGCGGCGCGCCTGTGTGGGCCCACGCCCGCGCCGCACAGGGTAGATGAATCGCCATGCCAATGTCGCATGCTCCGATTCGAGGGCCTCGGGTGAAGCCTGTTTCAAACACCTGCTGTCGCGGAAGTTGATGCCATGCATATGCCAAGATGCCGGAGGAATCAATGGGCGGTGCCGTCGACGATTGGGTTGGCGCTTTCCACATCCAAAGCAGCGAAAGTAAGTGGTGCGTCTGTCCTTTGTGAAGATGAGACGGAGCGCGTTCGAAGATGTTTGTCGGAGCCCCCCGAGGATTACATCCGTTTTGGACTTATCTTATGCCTGGTTCTGGGCCGCGCATTGTTTCGGGGACGGCTTGAGATGTTCAGCTCCCGTGGCACGGCACGCGCGGAGAGCTCCGTGGCAAGGGTCCTGCGAGATGGCTTGTGGATGCGAGAGGTCCAGGCCTTGTGCTGCCTTCCCCTGGGGCGGCGCGTGAGACAGCGGTGCCGCGTGCCTGTCCTGAGGAGGAAGCTGATGCGGCGCGGGGAGATCTGCCAGGCAAAGAAGGAGAAGGAACAAGAGCAGGAGAAGAGCGAAGAAGATGATCAGGAGTACGCACGCGCACGCACACCACCCTCCCGCTCTCCCGCTCTCACAAGCATGACCTCTCCCTCCCACCCACATCGCAGCTCTCCCCTCCTGTCTCCATTACAGGTTGCCCATCCTGCTACCACAAAGCACGTCGCCCCTTCCTGCAGCTGTATCCTCGCCGTTCCCCTCCCCACTCTGATCCGCCACGTGTGTGCGGCTCATCCTTGGACCGATTCCTTTGGTAGCACGTAGCCACGGAAGACCGGCTGCACTATGCACCCACCGCGTAGAGGGACCCGATAGCGCAAGACCCGAGGTTTGAAATTTAGGATGGGAGCCCCTGAGGTGGCTGAGGAGGGGGTTCCCCGGGCGCAGCGCTGAGGAGGAGCTGCGTAAGCAGAAGGAGGCGGAGGAGCAAGCCCGCAAGGAGCTCGAGGAGGAGGAGGAGAACCTCCCCAACGACGCGGCGTCTCTTGAGAAGCGCGTGCAGGTGCCACCCGAGGCGCGCATGCTCCGCGCTGTACGTGTCCATAGTTCATGTATGCACGATGCGCCCATTGAGCTCGACCCAGCGCTCATGCAGCATAGTCCGGCTGGTCCCGGAGGAGAGACGAGGGGAATGCCAGGGGGAGGACGTGTGGTGGCCTGCGGCTCCACTCACTGCGGTATGCGAATTGGGGATAGCCAAGGATCCGTCTTAGCCCTCAGCTAAGAGGATAGGCAAGCAGTGGTGGTAACCGGGATGTGAGCGAGGGCGCACAGGTGCTGCTGCGGGTGAAGAACGCGATGGTGCTGCAGGAGGCGAATGCGGCGGTGGTGAGTCTGCAGACGCAGATGCACTCCCTGCTGCCTAATCGTCTCCAGCTCCTGTCAGGTGACCTCACAGAGGCCCCGAGCACATTCCTCGCCAGCTTGAGTGTCCCCTGGCCCCTGCACTACGTATCCAGTCTTCCTGGTCCCACTTTCTAGCGTTGGCATTGCGGCGCGCCCTCCGCCTGCCAGCTCCCTTTTGCCCTGGAAGCAAAGTCCATCATCGACCGTTGGAACCCCAGCTGCTCTACCTACACGCTTTGTAATGCAGACACGCGTACAGCATGAGCTGGTGAGGGGATGGGCGTGCTTGGTGCGATGCGGCAGTCGACAAGGCGGTGGTGCAGCCCATCAGCATCTCACAGAAGCGCCACCTGTTCTCGCTGCTGGCGGATTTGTTTGACCAAGGGTGCGACGAGTTTGAGAAGGCTGCCGAGGAGGCACGCGCGGTACAAGCGGCAGAGAAGGAGAACATTTCAGAGGAGGTCCCCAGAGAGGCTGTGCTGCGCGCCTGGTGGAGAGACGCCTACGACAGCTGGCTGGGCTGGGTGCTCACAGGGGTGAAGCGGAGGGAACTCGCCATGCCTGCGCCACGTGTGCAGGTGATCCTTTCTCTCGGCCCACAAGTTGCGCCACCTGGCAAATGACGCCTGATCACGCAACAGACCGTGTAATGGAGAGTGTGCGCTGACCTGATCACGCAACAGACCGTGTAATGGAGAGTGTGCGCTGACAGGAGTGCCGCCCCTGCGCGTCTCGCGCACTGGCAGGTGCTGCGTCTGGCATCAGTGGTGGATATGGCTGCAGTGTGCAGCATGGTGGAAACAGAGGTCATCCGGCGCGTGGCCACCATAGTGCACAACCTTTCCGACCAGGTTGCATTCCTCCTTCCCATCATCTAGATCTACTCAGCACATGATTAAGGTCCTTCATAGTCAGAAGCGTCGCTGTTTTCACCAAATGACGAAGAGTCTAGTGTGTGTGCTTGCCCTACCTTCTAGATGGAGGCTCTGTTGTCAAAGGGTTTGTCTTTCTGTCCGCCAATTGGGTTGTCTTCTTAGCCTGCCAGAATGGCATTGGGCGATGCCAGGAATGTCAAAGCCGGAGATATTTACCATAATTAGAGTCAAACCCCTAAATATGCTGTTAAGGATCGTCCAAGTGGGAAAACACCGTTGATACATCCGGGAAAATCATGGAATCATCCGGGACCGCGATAATCCGGCAGCATGGGATTTGCCAATTTCTTGGACTGGGTTTGTCTTCCACTGCACTTGAGGGGTGCACGCAAAGCAGCGCACATATGCACGTGCATGTAAATGGCAGAGCCTGATGAAAAATGTGCGTGGTGTTGCAATGAGCAGAGCGAAATCGACTCAGTCAAACCATTTTCGGAGGACTCGTGGCGGGCCAGTAACTCAGAATTGAGTGCGATGTGCGATGATCTCATTTTGAATGTCCAAGGCTTTGTCCAAGGCCTGTGAGCAACGCTACCTGTTATGCGCGCAACTTTCTGTAAATTTGAGTAGAAATTGTTGAGGAAACACCGTGAACTGCATATTCGAGTTAACGTAATGCTGTAATGATGTATGCGTGCCTTTATCGTAGACCCCTTTCTGCAACGTGAAGCGAGCCACAACCGATTTCAAAGGTGTTTGTTGAAGGTTCAGCTGCTAATGCCCCTGTAACGGGGGATCTCTATTGTCGTGGTTTGACACCTAATGGTGCAGACATTGTGGACCATAGAAATGGGACCTCCAAATGAATGTACAAACCGAAGTGTTAGAAATGGACTTCAAGAAACGATAGCAGTTTGTGGGAGGACTGCTCCTCACAAGGCACTGTAACTACTAACTACTGGTGGGGGTCATATATGGACTGCATATAATGACCAGCTGCCTAGGTACTGCTAGGTCAGCTCTTTAGACATAGGACTGCTATGTCTAGACTTACTGCACATTACTTGCATATAAGAATTAGGATTACATCTTTTGCCATGTCGGCTGTATTTACTCTTGGGAACTCAACTGTTTCTTTGGCCTTGGCCATTACTTATTCACTCAACTCCTTGAGTTAATCCTAGTCAGCATGGCCAAGTCCCATTAACCTATCAAAGGCTTCTACTACAGTATCATGCAGTATGAGGTGTCAGTGCTTCACTATGACACCTTATTACACCGTACACTAGTACTGTGTACTCCCACTAAGGGGGGTCTCTTCCTCAACGGGGGTCTCAGGCGCTAATATCGTAAGGCGCGGATGGCACTGCTAGCATGTATGACACGGCTGAGTCATCCACGCATGACACAGTATGTTGTCCTAGCACAACTCCCCCCCCCTTCACGTGGGAAGCGTCCTCGCGAACATATACGTTACTACTTTGCTCATCGCGTTTGCTCATCTGATTAGCTTGAGGACTCCGCTAAGATCACATCGCTGGCGCTCTTCACAGCGGCACACTACTCATATCAAGGCAGCTTTCGGTCTTCAATTTCCCGCCATCATGATGGTCATAACACTCGCATCGGCTACCAAGGTTGTCGATAATACGGAACAAAAATCTTTGCAAGTAGGGGACCTCGGTCAAGAGGTCACATATGCTCGTCGTGCAAGCGCACAAACTCCGTTCTCCGTCTACTACGTGTCGTCCGCTTCGACCGTATGCCATAGGTTCACCAGGTCCTCAATTCGCGTGCGTCCAAGAGCGCCCCTCGCCAGCGGCTGGGCCACGTCCTCACCATCAAAGAAATGGCTAGCGTGGCGGTGCGCTCGGCGCGCTCTCTTCCCCCCCAAAAGAAAAGCGGTCCACGCCTGGACGCTTTCTCTGGCGCCGTGGGGAAGGGCGCGGGCGAGCACCTCTCGTGCTCACCCTGTAGCGACACGAGCACAAGGGCGGCGCCCCTTGTCTGCGTGTGGCGAGGCGTCCCATCGCTGGGCGCCATCTCGCCCGGAGCGTCGGTCACACAGGCCTCAGCAGCGACCCTCACGTGGGTGCTGCGCTCCGCGCTCGTCGCCGGGGCACGCGTGTGCGGTGTGACGCTCCCAGGCCCGCTCATCTCCTCTCCGAAGAGCCTCGATGGCGCCCGGTCGCCGTGCACACGCTGCGCGCCACCCCTAGGCACCATGAGTATGGCGTGCCTGGTGGGGCAGCTGCGCGTCACGCGGCCCGAGACAGCGGCCATCTATCCGGCTGCCTCGTGGCGGTACGCTCGGCGCGCTCGCGGTGGTCAC
>LGRX02015891.1:39779-54805 GCA_001247695.2 Cymbomonas tetramitiformis | reverse complement strand
GTGCGCAAACGCATAGGGGGTGGGGTCAGCTGGAGGGTGCGCAAACGCATAGGGGGTGGATTGAGCTGGAGCGTGCGCACACGCATAGGAGGGAGTTTAGCTGGAGAGGGCGCATACGCATAAGAGGGGGGTTGAGCTCGAGGCTCATGCAAATTTTGGCAAGGCTCCAAAGATGTGTTGTGGCACCGCTTAAAAATTGGGGAAGAGATGGCAAATGAAGGGGCAATCCATGCAGAAAATTTGGCAAGGGCTCGTTCGGATTGTGATGTGGCATAGCATGGATATTTGGGGAAGGGGGCAAGTACAAGGGCGAAGTCTTGCAGAAATTTTTGCAAGGGCTAGCTCGAAATGTGATGTGGCACATGCATGGAGGCCCAAATATTAATTATATAACTAACAATTCTTTGAACACAAATTCATGTGACATATGTTTAAGTGAATATGGCTTCCTCGTATATGCTAACGCCGGTGTTAAACATCAAATTCGACCATCATCGATTGAATCTTTTTTATCATCATCAATTTACTCCACCCCTAAAACATGTCTTAGTATAGTTCATAAAGTTTTGTGTTCAATCCAAAATGACTTTTTAAATAACCATTATAAACTCTACACACCAGCATGGATGAGGTATGTTAATCAGTCATCATTGCTACTTATACATGAAAGTTTTGTCATGTCTTCATCTTACAGGAAAATTATAAGAATTCGTCATGTAAGAAGACGACAAATTTGGCCATCAATTCATAAACCGATTAAACTATCAAAATTATCAACATCTTTTATTGCCAACTGCGTGCCGAGTTTTACAATTCTTATACATTTTGGTGCATGCATGTTATATACCTTGCATAAACATGAAGGTAAAACACAATCGAGGTTTCCACCTAAATTTTATGACATTTCAAATGATGATGACACATATTTTGATTGCGATGCGTTTGATTACAATGACCCTTTACATGATGATGACATGTACCATGATTGTAACACATTTTTTGATGATGACAATATTAAAGTTGATAGATGTCAATTATTGTCATCTTTTATTCCCAATGATGATGATGATACATTCTTTGATTGTAACAATTTTTTTGATCATGATGATATTACTTCTGATACTTCTTCTGATTCTACATGGATTGATTGCGTATCATCAAAGGCAAAACGTTTCCGACATCCACGCAAATTGAGATCTAGACAACAAAAATACAACAATGACAATGCACAATTTCCTCTCTCGAGGATTCACTCGGCATCTTGTGATGAAGATGCACCACCAGCCTTCCTGTGGATGAGGATGGCCCACAAGGTTCCTGTGGTAAAGGATTGCCAACTACCAACTATCCAACACAAAAATAAACCAGATTCAAATGATGGTGACATGTACTTTGACTGTAACGCATTCTTTCATGACAAATGTATTAGACTTGATACTTTGAACGATTCATTATTTGACTGTGCGTCATCATGGTATCCTTACCATATAGAAATACCGTTACAACATCAAGATGGCATGTTAGGCGGTGGATATGAAGGAGACCATTCAGACAGCGAAAAACACGTTATTGACCCATTCTCACATAAGAGAACAGTATCTGCCACTTTGTTAGGCGGTGGTTGTGAAGAACTGTCACATAGCGATAAACATGCTAGCATTGACGGATCTTCACATGAAGAAACACTATCTCACCATCCAGCTGCAGAACAAGACAGGCAAGAAGCACAAAACAAGAGAGTGAGGCAATCACCTGAAGAGATAAAGGCAAAAGCTGCGAAAAGAAGTAAAGATTGGAGAGCTACAAAAAATCTGGCAGAAGAAGTGTCATGCGTACCCTCCAGGCAAGATGTGCAAGATGTGTTAGCATCTCAATAGGAACTTGCGTCACAAACTGATCCCTACCCTACCAATACAGAGGCACAAAACAAGAGAGTGAGGCATTCACCTGAAGAGATAAAGGCAAAAGCTGCCAAAAGAAGTAAAGATTGGAGAGCTAGCAGAAAATTAGCATCAGAACACGCCAAGAACATGTGTATGGCAGAAGAAGTGTCATGCGTACCCTCTAGGCAAGATGTGTTATCTCAACAGTTAGCACCTCAACAGGAACTTGCGTCACAAACTGATTCTTACCCTACCAATACAGAGGCACAAAACAAGAAAGTGAGGCAATCACCTGAAGAGATAAAGACAAAAGCTGCCAAAAGACAGGAAGATTGTAGAGCTAGGAAAAAATTAGCATCAGAACACGCCAAGAACATGTGTATGGCAGAAGAAGTGTCATGCGTACCCTCTAGGCAAGATGTGTTAGCACCTCAACAGGAACTTGCGTCACAAACTGATCCCTACCCTACCAATACAGAGGCACAAAACAAGAAAGTGAGGCAATCACGTGAAGAGATAAAGGCAAAAGCTGCCAAAAGAAGTAAAGATTGGAGAGCTAGCAGAAAATTAGCATCAGAACACGCCAAGAACATGTGTATGGCAGAAGAAGTGTCATGCGTACCCTCTAGACAAGATGTGGTATCTAGGCAAGATGTGTTAGCACCTCAACAGGAACTTGCGTCACAAACTGATTCTTACCCTACCAATACAGAGGCACAAAACAAGAGAGTGAGGCAATCACGTGAAGAGATAAAGGCAAAAGCTGCCAAAAGAAGTAAAGATTATAGAGCTAAGAGAAAATTAGCATCAGAACACGCCAAGAACATGTGTATGGCAGAAGAAGTGTCATACGTACCTTCTAGGCAAGATGTTTTAGCATCTCAACAGGAACTTGCGTCACCAACTGATCCCTACCCTACCAATACGGAAGCCCAAAACAAGAAAGTGAGGCAATCACCTGAAGAGATAAATGCTAAAGCTGTCAAAAGACAGAATGATTGTAGAGCTAGGAAAAAATTAGCATCAGAGGTGTTTGACAACAAAAAGTCAGTTGAAAATATGGACGCAAAAGCTTACTTTGATGAGTATTCTAAAGCAACCACATTTTGCACCTGTTGTGTATGTCTACATGAAGGAGGGACAGATGAGATGCAATGCACACGTAAGGATGCAGAAACAAGGAGTAATTTAGAACAATCTATATCCCAATTTGTCAAGAAATTCACTGATTTGACATCAAATGAAGATGGCATATACACAACAGCTTATCAAAATGCTTTTGATGATAGCGGCTTCTTGAAGTTGGGATCTCACGTATGTAAAAAGTGTTATAAACAAATGAAATCAGGCCCAATGATTGAGACCGTTATTCTTTCGTTTGTAGATGATGGCACAAGATGTGATGCAGCCACCGCCACTAAAAAACGTAAACAACTGCCTAGATTTGATTCTGATATCGATGACGATGAGGATATAGATTCTAATTCAAATGAGGATGATGAACCTAAGGCAGCAAAGAACACACAGAATGGCAATGGTAATGGCGATGACAACTTTATTCCAAAGGAGGCAGCCTTAAACTTCTTGTGGCCTGGGTTTATTCCTGATGAACTTTTAAATCTAAATGTGGTTGAAGTCTCCATGATAGCGTTATTCAATCCAATATTAAATATAACCACTTTGCCCTCTTATGGTTGTAGGGGGTCTAAAAGTGGATCAAGATATACTGTAGTAAATGACGTCGCTAAAATAGCTGAAAAGTTGCCTCGTATGCCTGAAATTGACTCAACTTGTATTTTACGACATCCTAAGAGTAAGAATGATAAAGATCACATTTTTAGGCCAAATCGTGTGAAAAAAGCACTGCAATGGCTAAGAATAAATAATCATCTATATAAAACAGCAATTGAACAGGGAGAATTGACAATCGATTTCAGTGATTTATGCAATGAAGAATCATCACAAGTACCACAATTTGAAATGGACGATGAAGAAGATCATGCTGTAAGCGAAGCTTATAAAGAGAATATAACCTGACGATAATGTTGAAGGTGTATGCGATAAACATATTCCTGATCCAGATGGTGAAATAACTGAAATTCTACTGCAAACGAGCACAAATCCGTTAACCGAATTAAACCATCTTGCAGAGGTTGCAACTAAAAAACCAACCCCTGTTATGACTAGAGATTCCACTTTCAAGTTTGCCCATCCGCACAATGACAGCTTTTTTTACGAAAAACGTTTCCCTAATTTGTTTCCATATGGCGTAGGTGGCCCAAGTGACATGCATGGTCTTGATAATAATGACTTCGTTAAAGTCACCTTAGAACGAGGTGGTGATAGACGATTTCAAAAATGTGCAACCTATATTTTTTGTTTCTACACATATATAATGCGCAGGAAAATAGGAGGTGTGAGCACTGTTGCTGCCAAAGAACACCTAGACGAACATGAACCTGACACCGCAGATGACACCGATCCACTTACATCCGATAAAGTAACTGTTGAACAAGTAATCGGGGCATTAGAAATGTTGAAGAATAAAGCTGCTTCAACCTTATCCACGCCAACTAAAACAAAATTGCAGCAACAAATTGAAAAGGTTCTCGCTCGACTTGTACCATATGGTCGCAGCTTGCCAGGAACCCCTGTTTATATTAAACACGAAAGACGCAAGTTGTTATCCATGGTTAGTAGCAAACTCATGCAAATGGGTAGCTCTTTACGATACTTTTTAACTTTTGCGCCAGCAGACAGACATCATAACCGATTGTATTCCACAATTTCTCGAGATCAATCACAAATTCCAGTCCCTGAACAATATGACACACTTGGAAATGAAATACCCCAAGCAGAAAGGATAAATTTACTCAGAGATCATCCAGCCTTGGCATGTCGATTGTTTTATAAAAAACAAGAATGTATATGGGAAAAATTGATTGCCCATTCTAAATCTAAACCATTCGGACAAACTGTTGTCGACTGGTGGAGAAGAATAGAATTTCAAATGCGAGGGTCGCCACACTGTCATAGCTTGTTATGGATTTCAAACCTAATTGACAAAATCTATAAAACAAATTTGTCATCGAAAGACCCTGAAAAACAAGAGGAAGTGTTACGTTGTGTTGAAAAAGTAATCACATGCAATTTAATGGACAGAAATGACGCCGATGATGTCTTTACAATGAATGATGGAATCATTGATGATGACAAAATGCAAGAAAAGCATGCATCATGGTTGCCAGCCCGAAGTTATTTTAAAGAACAAGATCACCCTTGTAAGTCTGAATTCAATTTATATATGAATGGCATACCACTAGACTTTACACCACCCTCAACTCACAAAAACACACCGCGATCCTCAAATCAGGCCAATCATCCTACCTCAAAAACAAATTTCAATGCTGATGCACAATCTGACCCACCTCCGCATGTAGACCACGCTTCCTCACTTCATTTACCTTTAAAAACAGAACCCAAATGTGTGCCCATAAATGTTTCAGAAAAATTTCTAAATGACCCCCTACCGAAAGACACCATACCAGACACACATGATGACACTACCATCCAACAAAGCATTCCTACTGGCACACAAACAACATCTCCTCAACAAATTACTTCCACATATGAAACTGCGAAAACTGGTATCGGTCAGAAATTGGTACAAATATGGTATCGCCGGTTACAAATTGCTAATCAAATGCATAGATGCACCCAAACTTGCTTTAAATATAGCACAAGGTCTTTTAACAAGGTTTGTCGTTTTGGATTTTCATCCTTGGGTTGGATATGTCGCAAAACAAACCCTCATTCTGCCACAATTGTGGAAGAAAAGGATGGGAGAGGTAGAAAGCGTGTGCATGTACACCCACCCCGAAATAATCTTTGGTTGAATAATTACATTATCAATCCACTACTAGCGATTGCTGCTGGCGGCAACATGGATATAAAATATATTGATAACGATGTCGGTGCTGCAGAGTATTGTGCATCTTACTGTTCTAAAGCAGAGGCACCAGATTCAGTTGTACTTCGTAACCTTGTTACCAGAAAGGTAGCCACCTTGATCATTAGAAGCAATAATCTCACAGACAAACAACGATTATCTACCGTTGCAAATGCTCTTGTTGAATCTACCCAAGTAGGTGCGATGCAAGCTTGTTGGACACTACTCCGTCTTCCTTTTGTACAATGTTCCAGAGGAGTCCTTAGTATTAACACAGCTAAACAACATCAAATCCCATCATCAGTCATCACAGATGAAACTAAACTAAGTGAAATGCACAAACAAGAGTCTGCGATTGATATGTCCCCTTCTACACAAAAAGGACGGCGACAAGCTTACACCAAATTTGTTAAACAACAAAATACAGTCGGCGGTTGCAAAATTACATTTCACCAATTGTTGACGTACTTCTCATTTCGAGAATATAATCCCAAAAAGTATCCAAGTGATAATCATGTCAAAGAAAATCCTCTCTTAATAAATATGTCAGGTGAAGGTGTTCCATCAGAATTGGTGAAGTTTAGAGTATCAAACGTAGTGTTCACTCCTTATAATAAGCCTAAGGTTATTTCATTATGTCCATACTATCCAGCTGACTTGACAAATGAAGAGTCTTGTTACAGCACGTTGCTTTTGCATTCAATTTGGCCTAATGGTCAAGAGGAAAAAATGCTCGGAGTATCAACAACTGCCATTGAACAACTAGATACACTAATAAAAAATAAAATGCTACCAGCCTACGTCTTATCAACTCTAGAAACGATAAAAGCAAGTGAAGATATTTTAAAACAAACTGGAACCCCGACACATGACATGTCAAATGATACTTGTGAAAATGATTATCAGCCTGAGTGTTCCTCAAAACACGAATTTGCTGACACCCCACAACAACAATACAGTTTTGAAAACAACCTCGGTAACATATTTACTGACATTTCAATTAACCAAAAAGCTTACCTTGCTAATTTTGTTGCCAACAATTTAAAGGCTCATTTGAATTCGTTACAAAACGATAATCGAGCGACAACCGATGAAGAGCTTGAACTGATACGAGCTGGTACAAGGGTGCCATTATCAAATGAAGAAGATGAAGAAAGTGCAATTGACCAACTGATCACTGGTATGACTGACATGCAAAAATGTGCATATGACAAAGTGACATCCCACTTGACTGGTGAAAATTCCAATCAACTTAGAATGTTCATATCAGGTGAAGGTGGAACAGGAAAAAGTTTCCTAATAAAAGCCATTAAAAAGAAAGCACAACTAATATATGGCAAAACAAGCGGTTTACATGGAAACACCTTAGTTGTAGCTCCTACAGGCAATGCAGCCTTTAATATATTTGGGTATACATGGCAAAGCGCATTTCAAAAAACACCTACAGATGGCAATATAAGTGCTCCTTTATCTCAAAACAAAGCAGATAGTTTGTCGCGTAAATTAAAGGATTGCAAACTATTGATAATCGATGAAATATCCATGATTGGTTTAGCCGAATTATATGATATACATAAACGTATGTGTGCTGTAAAATCATCACCGGACAATAGCACCGATAAACAATTACCTTTTGGTGGAATTCATGTAATCATTTTGGGTGATCTTTATCAATTACCGGCATTTGGTACAGCTGTGTATCAAAATCCAACATTAAGAACAAACAACCCAGAGTATTATAGTGCATGTGTGCAAGGCAAAAAAATTTGGAATTCCATTACATCATACATTGAGCTTACTGAAAATGTTAGACATCAGTCAAAAAAAGGAAGTCCATTGCCATTTTTAGCAGAGTTCTGTAAGGCGGCTCGAGTAGGACTTCCTTCACTAGATCAATTTGCAAAATTGTGGAAACATTGTTTGTGTGGAAGTGTAAGTGAAGCTCAAAAAAAGGCTCATCAAGATGCAATGTGGGTTGCTGCGTCGCATGATAAGGTTAATGAAATCAACAAAATTTGTTTTGAAAATTTAGTGAAATCGGGAAACACACACTTTAGGATACATGCGCGGCATTACTCGTCAAATGGTGATGTAGTAACTGAAGAACAACAATATGAGTTGTCCAAAATTTCTAAAAGCACGTCTAAAGGTTTGCCAGACCATAATGATGTACAAGATGTGCATCTTGATTTAGCCATCGGAAGTAGAGTGATGAGTACAAGCAATTCAGGAACACAACTAGGACTGTACAACGGCGCCCAAGGCACTGTAGTTGGTTTTGGTTTCTCAGGAAAACCATATGAAAAAAATATGCCATCAGTAACAGATGCTATCAAGGATAACTACGAAATCCCAATTGTGTTTGTACAAATGGATGGCGGAGATGGATGGGGTTATCAAGGAGAGTCAGTCAGTTTAACAATCCCCAGAATTGTGCCATTTGTCGCTGAGGCAAGTCGGTCAAAGCTATCAAAAAAGTATGTACGTAAACAACTAAAGTTGAAGACAGCTCATTGTATAACCATACACAAAAGCCAAGGATTAACTGCAAAACACGGATTAGTCGTGTGTCCCACTGAGAATGAGAAACAATGCTTTGCCCCAGGTTTGGAATATGTCGCAATATCACGGGCACAATCCATTGAGAATGTGTTTTTGATAAGCCCCTTACTTAACTTTCATTTCGCCTCAAATCGGCACGCTTCTATGAGAAAATCAATTCAACTAGAGTATGAGAGATTAGCTTGTCTAAAAGACAAACACGTTGATGTTTACATTGATACACCAATTAACCGTAGTAACCAGTTAGGCCAGTTAACTAGTTAGACCCAGTTACTACCAGTTATTGTTACTAGCTAGTTAATCAATTCCATTTTCATTAACTAACTGACCCTAGCTAGTTAATTAATTCGCACTAACCGGTTGTAGCTAGTTAATTAATTTTATTAATCGAATTAACTACTTAGTGGCAGTAACGAGCTGACCCCCCTCAAAATTTATTAATTACCGGTTAATCACCCATGTCGCCCATCGCGATCGGTCGGAAAATCGAAAAATCCAGTCACCGTTAGCACCATAGCAGCCTGCCCTGGCACATGCTCTGCACTCTCGTTACCAGTCACTACAAGAGACGGAACGACGCAGAGGATCGCCCAGAAAACCCCGGGTCGTGTGTTAGAAAACATTAGAAAAGTAATAATATGTATGTGTTATTCTCTTCTGAAATACGTTTGTGCATGCCTTTGGTGTCTACACCACATACCGGTTGACCCCTCAGCCCCCCCTCAGCTTGTCCTCTCACTCTCACTTAAAAGCACCTCACAAGTAAGTAAGTATCTCAGGTTGCCAAAGAGGAATGATGACATCTGACACAAATAATATGTATATCCGAATGGGTCGAGTTTGACCTCGAATGAGCAACATTTAATGCCGCTGTATCCCCATACTCAATATTGGTTGTAACCAGTTAAACCACCAATTAACTAGTGCAATAAAAGTAATTAACCAATTGTAGCTAGCTAATCAATTTTTTAGTTATTAACTAACTAACCCCAACCAGTTAATTAATTTGCACTAATCACTTCAAACCAGTTGGACCTCGGGTCAACCGGTTACGCCCCTTAATAACACCAATGGTGTTTGTCACCACGGAATCTATATCTGTAGATCCTAAAAAACCTTCCAAGGTATCTCCCAAAATTCCACTTAAACAACACACTGCAGTATCAAATAATAGTGTATCACTTAGTGGAAACCTTGGAAACACATGCTACTTTTCTGCAGTGATGCACATATTGACAAAAGTTCCTGGTTACTTAAATCAATTTGCATCCACCACTCAAACAAGTGACACCATTCGTAAGCTAATTTTGTCTTTTCATTCCTTGTCAACTCAAATATCAACGGGCGTTTCCGCTCAACCTGAATCATGTTTATTTAATATTCGACGATTAATTCCACAATACAACAACTCATCTCAACATGATGCAGGAGAATTCTTGGTAAAACTACTCAATTTACTTCATCCTAGCTTACCAAAAACATCATTTCAAGGAACGTACAAATATACACAAAGGTGTACAAATCATCCTTGTACCGGGCATGTACATAATTCAATTCAAGATACAAATTTCATTTTAAATGTACCTACATCTAAGCCTAATATATCCTTGAAAGCTTGTATTAATCATGCTCTAGGTTGTACCAACATTCTTTGGCAATGCCCAGTGTGCAACATAAACAGTAATAATAACATGCAACTTAAAACTATTGAACAACTGCCAAAAACTTTAGTCATATTGATTGCGAAATATGATAACCATGGTAAAAAATTGCCTATACACGTCTCAATTACACAAACATTGACCTCAAAAGACCTCAAAGTTACATCACAAGATGTAACCTATAAATTAATAGGAGTGGTCAAGCATTTCGGTAACAATGTTTCTTCTGGACACTATACAACTTGTATTGTCCAGCAAAATGGAGGTTGGTTACAATGTGACGATCACAATGTGTCTCACATTACACCATCAAGTTTGGCAAAAGACGCATACATCTTAGTGTATACTAAAACACCTATTGGTGTAGAAAATATAAATACAAATGGTAATCCTGCAGAAATGTCGTCTACTACATCGATTAACCCTGTAAATACTTTATTACCAGTCAATACATCAATGGTGCACATTCCTTGGGAGGCCAACTCCTGCTTCATTGATCCATGCATCGAATGGTTATATCATCTATGTGACCACGACTGTCCGTTTTACCGCATTGGCAATATTTCGATGTCGAGCTGTCGGGAGCTGCAAGGAAGCCCGCAGGAAAACGGGATTAATCTAGATATCTATATATATGTGTGTGTGTGCTAGGGTAAGTCACGAGACAGTATGATGGCGCGTCAGAGCTACGAGTGACGGGTACGATGACAGTCATCAGTGACAGGCATTTATGTGACCAGATGACAAGGGGGTCTGACAGAAATGACTGACAGAAATACCTGACCCGAAAGTGAGTTTTGGTGGGAAAACCAGCAGTCAGAGAAATTGGAGGGAAAGCTGGTATGGCCTCCAATATTGCCAAGTCAGCACAGTTATAATTATTCAGAGTGATATGGAGTGGCTCGGAATACAGTGATGATATAACTGGGCTAGTCGGCAGATTCTATGATGTGACTGTTCGAGTTCTCATGAAGTATGATGGGACCTGACAGGAGTCGACATCGAGTGATGTTCGAAAGTTCGAGATCGGAAACCATGGCATAAAGCAGCCGAGCAGGCTGAATGAAACAGTTTTGAATTTGTTACTGAACAGCCACACCTGGCTGTTGTAACTCCGACATTTAAGAAAGATCCGATTCACATATATGTATCTTGCTTACAGCCATACATATCTCTTGCAGGCTTGAACTAGGTTCCCTGTATTGTTAAGTAGACTTAGAAGCTCTTAGAGAGCACCCCCGAACAACTGGTATCAGCGTGGTTGCGTTAGACGCGACCTGTTAGTGCCGACTGAACTTCGGCTGTACAATTATCGGCACACGACTTCTCCGCGAGGCCTTTCCGCGGGTTCCCACGAAAATTCTGAAAACGACGACGTAAAACACGCTTAATTGCGTCCGCCTTTCGTCAGGGCTGCGAATTTCGACGGAAAATATATCATATACTGTTCCTGAATGCATATACCACACGTTCAAGTGTGATGTAATTCGTCTTTGCAGGTACCTTTCCGCGGGATCTGCCTTTCGTTCAACCGAAATCGGCGTCAATCGGCAAAAATTTATCGCCCGTACTGTGTGAGTTCACTGCCGTTTACGTGCGTTCACTCACAGCGCAATCATGGACTTTCAGCATGGAATTCCGTCGCACACGGCTGTAGCGGCTTCCACGGAGCAATCGCAGTTTCTTTCGGCAGCGAATTACTCTGAATCGCTCGACCCGAGAATTGTTTCGCACGTCTTTCCGCAATCGGCTGCGCACACACAACCTGGACTCTCGTACGTTGGCTCAACGCAACAGCTGGATGTAAATTCTGCGTACGGATTTTTGCACGAACTGCCGCAGCGTAATTTTATGACGGCGCCGCCGCAATTTCAGCGGAATTCGTACGATTTTTCCGGCCCCCACAGTGGGTATGACGAGCGCAGCTCTAACGGTAGCCCAATTATGACAACGCCAGCCGGTCAATTTTGGCAGCCGCAGCCCCGTGATGATTTAGCTCACCAGAGGAATTTTCAACAGCAAATTTTTCTGCAGCAACAGCAGTACGGTCAGCAGCACCAACTGCCACCACGTGCCTTGTGGCCGCATACCACTCCGTTGCCAGCGGCTGCGTACGGCGTACCAATGGGGTACCCTTCTCCGGGTATGCTGTCTCCCCCGGTGCCGAATCTGTCAGTGCCTGAGCTCTCACCGTACCCCACGGCGTCCGTGGCACCGAATTTAGCCCTGTCCTATCCTGTTCCAGTAACGGAAGCAGCCGTTCAGCTACCACCTGCTGTGACACCTTTAGTGCACGTTGCCAGCGCAGGAATTACCCCCTCGGCAGGGGGGGGGGAAGTGGTGCAAGTACCAGTGAGTCCAGTACCACTGAGTACATTGCCCTGTGAGCCAGTAGGGGTTATTCCGGCACTGGAGACCCCTGTTCATACCCCTATTTTCACTCCGATTGCCACTAAGCTGCAGGACTTAGAACGGATGAACATGGCAGCACTGGCAGCACAATCCGTTTCTGCGACCTCCTGCCCGAAAGCGGGGAACCGAGCTTCCATATCGACCCTTTCCGCCGGAGGCTCTGGCAAAATTCCAACGTCATCGGTGACTGGAGGTGCCACTGTTGTCACTTGCCCAATGGTGGGGGATAGGGTCCCCACGTCGACCCTTTCCGCCGGAGGCTCTGGCCAAATTTCAACGTCATCGGTGTCTGGAGATTCGGCTATTACAACGTCATCGGTGTCTGGAGATACGGCTGTTATAACGTCATCGGTGTCTGGAAATACGGCTGTCGCAACGTCATCGGTGTCTGGAGATATGGTCGTTACAACGTCATCGGTGTCTGAAGGTGCGGCTGTTACAACGCCATCGGTGTCTGGAGTTACGGCTGTTACCGACTCACGAACTGGCTCGACGACGACGCTGGAAGGACTGGCTGTAACCAGCGAGGGGCGCGCTGAACGAACCAGGAAGAGACCAGAACGTACTGAGCTTCCGGTCCAGCGCAGCAGAGCTGTTGTCAGCCAGACTGCGACTGGTCAAGCGTCCTCTAGCTCGGCTGTCTCGGCATCCTCACCTTCAATGCCGGGACAGTCAGCAAACGCTGCTTTAGCAGCCAAGGCAGGTGTGACCCCAGTCGCCCAAGCAGGCGCAGTTCCAGCGATTCGCGATCAGAATCCCTCCCCTGTCCTGAGCGCCGGAGACAAGAAGATCGGATCGAAAGCAGATGTATCAAATCTACATAAACAATTTGATAATTATACTTCATTCGATTTAGAGGATCTGTCGCTTGAAATCCATTGAACTCGAGTATACACTTGTCCCTAGAAGTGAACCGACATTTTCTTTAACGTCATTAAAATATGCATTTCAAATCATTGCATTACAAATTTTTACGCTATATAAAAAACAAAAAAACAAAATTTCTGTTTCTTTACAAAAAGCCATAGTTAAACTGTTACGACTAGAAAACTGCTAGTAGCTACCTATGCTTTACTATTAGCAGCCTATGGCTTAGATGTACCTTTACCCTTACCAGCAGCTTTGGGCTTCGAGACATTTACATTTTCCTTCAAGTTAACAGCGGCTGCCACAATGTAGTCAGGTTCTGGCGTGGCTGCCGCAGGGACAGGCTCTGCGCTAACCACAGCAGCTGCGCTTGCGCTAGCCCCTGCGCTTGGGCTAGATGGGAAAAGCCCTCTGGGAGCCATCGCAGGTGAGGACGAAGCAGATTTTGTTTTCTTGAATGGCGGGGGAGTATACTCCAACTCCTCATTGGTGTCATCCTCCCCAAACACCCTGAAGTTGCCAGACCAGAGGGCAGGCCCGCCAAACTCCAGCAAAAAGTCGTCGGGCAGCTTCTGCCTCATGGGCTGCAGGAACGCAGGCGACAAGATGGTGAGGGAAACCATTGCAATGCAACGGTTTCTCTCATATTCTGTCGCCTGCTTGACGATCACAGTTTCAGGGCTCATCAGAAGTCGATAAGCAACCGGACTGTCGGAGGTCTGCAGGGCTTGAGACATCTGCGAAGCCGAAACAGCACAGCAAAATTTTCAGAAATTTAATTTTTTCCATACTTAACGTTTAAGGAATTCAAAACAAAAAAAAATACATACCAGTGAAGAAAATATTCCCGTGTTCCATACGACAATGCTTATTGGGACACCGTCATACGAGCATATGAACATCGTCAACATTGTCTTCGGGCTGATTCCCTTCGACATTCCCTGAGTGGGATTCTCGGTGATGGTTACAAGCACTTCGGTTTTCCCGAGGGTGGCAGCGGTTGCGCCACTCATGACCTTTTCCATGAATTCCACGCCTGACAGTTGGTTGAATTGTTGTTGAGACATATTAGATGTGTTGGAAAGTTGAGGTTGAAGACTGAAGATGTGAAGTGAATTGAAAGTAAAATGAAGCTGAATTCAAAAGTAGGCCCTTTATACTCCTCGAATCGCGACTAATATCTCTAAGTTGTGTGTATCAACACACCGATATTATTTCATGCCTCCCTATCTGCTGGTTGGCTGATATATGTCTAAACACTTTCATTGGATAATAACGATTCGGTTGAAATCGTATTGGTTGATACTTCTAGAAATTAGATAAGCCAACGCATTCTCCACCAAGGTCGTCAAATTAAGGGCATTGATATTTCAAATATCTCTAGATATTAAGGTATTCAAATATCTAGGTTCTATTATACCTAATGTGCTGCTGGAGTTTTTAGAATTAGACCACTGGTGGGGCTCCGCCCCCCAGATCCCCCCATCCCCAGCGGTACCGCTGGAACCACATACGAAGTCGGTCTCCGCCTCGACCCCCCGCGTAACGGACCTGACTCCTTCCCCATGTCCAACTCTATCTAAGGGCAAGGGGGTGTGGTAGGTACCGCTGGGGGGGCTCCGCCCAGAGACCCCAGACCCCGGACGGATGGCCTACGGTCTGGCTTCATTTTTGGCATTGTTAAGGGGAATT
>LGRX02015891.1:0-39759 GCA_001247695.2 Cymbomonas tetramitiformis | reverse complement strand
GTGTCGTGTCGTGTCGTGTCGTGTCGTGTCGTGTCGTGTGTACAGTGACACACTGAGTCGTGTGTCACAGCTCACTGTGTCGTGTGTCACAGCTCTACTCTGTGTCGTGTACAGCGTACATTGTACAGCCTACGATTCTGGCTTCATTTTTTCGCACTGTTAAGGGGAATTCGACAATGACACAGTGTTAAGAGCGACTGAATTTTCGGAATCCGTTCACACATTTCTCAGATTTGAAGAATGAAGACGTAAAAAAAACTGAGACAGAAATCGTATACAGCGTACAGTGTCACAGTGTCTGGCTTCATTTTTTCGCACTGTTAAGGGGATTTCGACAATGACACAGTGTTAAGAGCGACTGAATTTTCGGAATCCGTGCACACATTTCTCAGATTTGAAGAATGAAGACCAAAAAAACTGAGACAAAAATCGTACAGCGTACAGTGTCACAGTGTCTGGCTTCATTTTTTCGCACCTGTTAAGGGGATCGACAATGTAATACAGTGTTAAGAGCGACTGAATTATATCCCGATTTTTCAAAAGAGGGGGATCTTCGATTCCATCTCCGATTTTTTCCCCAATATTTATTTATATATTTATAAATATATCGACAGAATGTCGTCTGAACAATTATTGGGGAAAAATCTTTAGATTGTCCCCCTCTTTGAAAAAGTCCGTTTTATGCTTCGAGCTTCGACAATGAAAGTTGATGACATTGTCATGAACGTCAATTGTATGGGCTGGCCGAGTCCGATGGAAAGCAAGTTGCTTCCCACATTTTTTTGGTGGGGGCGAAGCCCCCCCCACTGTGGTGGCCGTGAGCCGTAGGGGAATCGACAACTTACTATCTATTAATTTTTATTCTTTGAAAGGGAGAACAACTTATGCTGAGAATTTCGACAATGAAAGTTGATGACATTGTCATGAACGTCAATTGTATGGGCTGGCCGAGTCCGATGCTGTGTCGCCTGTTGTTGTTGCTGCTGATTCTCCATTGTAGAAATAAAACACGTGAAGTAATAATAATAGAGACTCTGATTTTGTTTTTCTGTTTTGAATCTGTAAAACTCAGATAAAGATTGGTACCTCTGTCGAGCCCCTGAATCTTCGGATAAGCTGTGCTGTGGGAGATCTCACTGAAATAAGTCCCTAAGAGTCACAGTAACACGCGGCAGTATATAATTTGATATTTAGAATATTCAATACAAAGCCTCTTAATATATTTAATTGGTCAATATAATATATAATATATATATTTTTAATTTATTGGAATTGCACAGTGTCACGACTGTTGATTATAAATATAACTTAGCGCTGTATAACTTAACACTCTAGTATTATTTTTAATATGACTTATTTAATTTTAAAATAAGACGAAGACTTAATTGACGGTATAAATATTTGGATGTGGTCGACTGGACATTGACACATAAGACGTTAGACGTATGACATGACATGACATGAGACGCAGTCTGTACTGTAACGCGTAAAGCTTCGAGAATGAAAGTTGATGACAATGTCATGAACGTCAGCTGTAGAGCTCTACAGTATTGGCTGGCCGAGCCCGTATCGCGATGAAAATCAAGCTGCTTCTCACATTTTTTTGGGGGGGTGGGGGGACCCCCACTGGGGTGGCCGTGACCCGTAGGGAAATCGACCATGAACGTCAGCTGTATGGGCTGGCCGAACTCCGATGGAAAGCAAGCTGCTTCTCACATTTGGGGGGGGTGGGGGAGAACCCTTCCCCCGCCCCCACAGGGGTGGCCGTGACCCGTAGAGAAATCGACGGCTTATTATTTATTAAATTTTATTCTTTGACGCTTTGACGCTTTTACGCTTTTGACTGTCACGCTTTTTGCGCTCACGCTCTTTTTAATTATGACAGTAACACGACATGACATGACACGACAGTAAAGCGGGAGTTTGTCACATCTTTGAAAAATCTGGTTTTTTATGTCAAACTTTTGTGTATAAATAAAATGTTTTGGGGGAAATCATAATCATGAGGTTGTCGCCCCTTTGCTGTCATTGGTAGACGCTGTCATCGTGTAGACGTAGACGCAGACGCTTCTTGATCGTTGTCATCATGCATGACGCTTTCGTTCGCTGTCATCATCCATCATGCATGACGCTTTTTGATAATCATCGTCAGCGTCATGCGTCGCTGTTTGATCTGTCACGCTTATTATAATAAATTTAAAATAAATAATTTATAATATAAAACCTGTTTAAATATTTGGATGTGGTCGCCAAGGACACATCAGGCATGAGAATTGAGACTCAGTGACACGCAAATCTGCGAAAATGAAGGTTGATGACACTGTCATGAACGTCGAACCGTATGAGCTGGGCCCATGGCCGCTTACATTACATTTTTATTTTTGGGGGGAGAGGAAGGGGGGCTTCGCCCTCTTCTCACTGGATTGAAATGTGTTGGGGGTGTTGGATGCTGGATGTTTGGTCGGGGGAGGAGGGGGGATGGGGGAGGGGGGCGGAGCCCCCCGGTCAATGCCATCGCATGCCTCGATCACAATTGGCCGGGTGGGGCTTGGGTGCACGAACCTATATCTTATAACCGCCGCGATCTAGTTAACCGCTTACCGCACGTCACCGGTATGTGGATGAGGATTGTCCACCCACTTTGTGTGGTGGACCCCCACCATTTTATACATTGTTGGCCCATCAAGCCTGTATTTGGATGAGTGCTTAAGCACCTGTCTAAAGGCCCACCAGCGTTTCTGTGGATGAGGAAAGCCCACACGTCTACCTGTGGTAAAGGTAGACAGCAAGCTTGTCTTGTGATCAGTAAGGCTCACCAAGCCCTACTAGATAACATGTCCTTGCTTATCGGGATCAACGATGGTGGAATGATGACTTGCCGGTAAATTGCCGCAATTCATTCAATAATTTGAAGCCCATTATCTTATAGGTGAGTGAATTCAACTAAATTACCATTAATATTATTACCAATATGTTCACTTGAATTTTATCATTTATTTACAACCTGCTAATATGTCATTGTGCTTTATGGTGTGCAGTATCCTTGTCAACGTTGAGTGCTGATAATGCCTGAGGCATCAGAAATACTAGACCAAGCTTTAAATGTCTTAGACCCACTTTTGGTGACCAAGGCCAACGTACGTATCCAGAACTTCCAGGCCCTTGGCGATCGAGCGACAATATCCACCAAAGGAAAGATAAAAAAGGGAGGTCCTTGTCTCGTCACTGAGTTCAATCACCTCAACGAATGGGTGAATGCAAATCCTGTGTACATGTCCTCTACTCAAATTCTTGGGAAGAAACTTGGTCTTTTAATAGCGCACGACGATACACCACCACGTCGAATGTCGTCCGATATTACTCTGGATTCAAGGGTACTGCTACTTGGACTTGGCACATCTGGCCATTTAACCTACCATCCAAATGTCAAGTACGCCATGAAGAATGTATATCCATTTTACAACGCACAAGGTAACTTCAATCACGTCCTTGATTTCAATTTCAAGTTTGTCACTATCATCATCGAATAACCTAATGTTTTGTATTGTTGTGTACAGATCCTGAAACCACCAGAGCTGTTTACAGTATCAATTTCGTAGACGGCAGTGGGATTATTTGCTTCGCAAGCACCCGCGCCTCTGACACTCTTAATGTACGAATAAATGTACGAAAATTTGATGAACCATTAATTGTGCCATATGAAAGTTGGCAGGAGCGCCCTCTCAAGGTGAGTTGTAGTTTAATAACTCAACACTCACTCCTAACACAACCCACTGAGTCAGGTTGGTAGTCGTTTTGCACTCAAGCATGACAATCGATGTGCCCACCAATCATTACCGTGTCTACACTAACCGTGTTTATTGTCATGCATTGACTGTTTTCATTCAGCTAGACGACCTGTGATATGCTCTAAGAGTATTAATATCGTTGGACCACGATGTGTCATACTATGTTCATTACAGCTGTTGACCATGTTCTAATAACCTTCCATATACTACTCGGCTTAATATAATCAAATAACAACTAATTTGCCACTCATTCAACAATTTGACTTCACACTTCACAGGTACATCTCTGGGATAATGAGGCTAACCTGAGAATATGGGACACCAAGGACAACCAGGAAGAGTGCACAGTAAAAAACCTCTGGCCAGTTCGACTTGATCCACTCACAAGTCCAGTGGACCACGTGTGTATGCTAATCGGACTTACTCAAAACGAAGACTTGACCATCTCATACGATGATACCTTTGCGGACATGACCTTGTTGGAACTACTTGGGCATGAGAAAACACTCAACAGAGCATTCCCTGGTAAGTTGTTTCAAACTTGGCTTCAAATGCACTCCTGATTCATGTCCCTGCAATGTGAATAATTTTTCAAATCTTGGATGGTTACATTAAAGACTATATTGACTAATACTCCATCCATACAGCCTGTTGTTTAATTTTGTTTGGGGAGGTCGACAGGTGCTGGACCAAGGCATGCTGTTGAGTGCTTAAACACGACATCTCGTGCTTGCAGAGCTGGTAACAACAACACTCGGATGGCCAATGAAGTGGCTTCAGTAGATGTCCGTCTCCTTGCACTTGCTGCACATCGACAACTCATTGCAACAGAATTGGCTATTGTCAGCGCATCTATTGCTGATGGCAATCCGTTTGCACCTGAGGGTTTTAACAAGCCCTTTGCACGAAGCTCTGCAAGGACTAATACTTCATATCGAGCTTTCGGGACTTTGGTGTTGGTAGATGGCTTAAAGGAGTCAAAAACATGCACCTCATTCAACATCAATATCCATCCTGACTTGCTGGGGGTGAAGCCACCAACCATTTCGGGCGAGGTATGCTCACTAACATATTATTCCAAATTGCCTTGTGTTTCTTTTTCACATTGTTCATCAAACTCAATCTTGACCATTTTTTGCTTTCAGGTCCTACCTCTTCCATATCATGAAAAACACGGTTGCGATCAACACCAGTTTGCTCTTCCACTACAAAAAATTGCAAATTCAGCAAAGAATAAAGAGAATCGAAGACTTGGCAAACCATCTATTCCTATGAGATTGGCCAAAAAACCTAGACCGATGTCATTATTCCTCAAGAAGGACATTGGCGTTGGACCCTTAAGGTAAATTTCTCTTAGCTATTATCATTCGCCTAGTTTTGTATTTATTAATATGCAATCACTTATCTCATTCATCCATCAACACATCAACAGGTACCATACACCAAAAGAGATTGAAACTCTACTTGCTCAACATCCTCACACTTCGCAAAACCCAGCTGGGCACCCAATTCCAGTCGGATATGAAGGGCAAACGATTCGCATGTTTTTCTCTGAAGGTGAGTTTGTTATTTTCGATTTGTGATTTGTTTCCATCTAATAATTCCCATCCTTGACATCACATTAACCATGTTACCTTGATATCCTTCTATTTTGCTCCTTTGGTTTACAGGTGGCGCCAGAGACATTCCGGCTTTTGGTGTGGTCATACCGTTCTCTAAGCTTTCAACAATTCAGAAAGCCAGAGCCCTCAGAGATAGTCTTGACCTCAAGCGTGTCGTCGACGAGAAATTGTATGCTGTAATCTGGAGGGATGGCAACCTCACTCACATCCTACAAAATCAGATTGTATCATACCGATTGGCAGGTTCAAACATGTCAGGCATACCTAGCAGTAGTGCACTGCCTTTTTTCAAATCGTTTCGTACTGACAAACACAACAATCCTCTCTTTGGACCTCACTTCGGAGGACATGCAATCGATCGGGATAACTTCCTGAAATCACTTCGTCTTGAAGAGCTGAGGGTCAGAAGACTGTGCATCATGCCAGACTCCGTCTGTGGCGATACGACAAAGCGGATCGACATTTTGAAACGAAGGCGCTCGAAAGCACCGCTCGTGTTGGATGAAGCACCGAGTGGGCTTTTCGCGCGAGCGAATTCCCCACACCGAACGAGACGGCGCGCTCGAAATCGATACGAAAGAAGGAATACTTGGGGTCTCGGTGCTCTCGTGGGAGATGATAAGAGCGCTCAGCGCGCCGAATGTATACCGTACACTGGTAAGAGCGCTCGCGTATTTATACGTCGACCGATACAAAACATGTAAATCTCATCGTAGAGCGACGATGATCGACCCGATGTAGTAGACATTGTCACGAATGTATGTAGACATTGATTGTGATTTGTACATATCGACGGTGCAATCTCTAGATTGGATGTTTCGCGAGGGGCTAATTCAGGTTGGGACGCTCATTGGGTACGACGACTGGTGGGTAGTGCCATGTGCGTCACACCGTCGACAAGACAAATTTGGAAAGTACGTGAGTCCAAGAGCAGAACAGGTGATGGACCGGCCGGCTGTGGATGCGTACGCCCATGGCGGTGAGGCACAAGCGCACAAAGAAATGTCCGTTAAGTACAACGTCAGGTTCCGCTGTGTATGTGGACCATGTGCTTCCAATATGGTTCACACCCACACAGGCTGGCGGCCGTACTTTGTGGTGGAGGCCATGGGCCCCGGTGTGACTATATTTGGCGTAATGAAAGACTTACCGATTTTTCCCTGAATGTAAGTTCCATTCGCAGTTTTAAGGCATTCGGTCTGCACTTATGTTGCACGCTCGATACCCCTCTCGTGGAAACGGTCGGACTGCCACCGCCAAAATGCCACACCGAACTCCGTCACTTTTCAAACGTTCGCTCTCAATGGCGCGCCAACACAAAGAAGCACGCTACGATTATATACAAAAGGGGTTCCATAATTATAAATAACGATCGCTAAGGAGATGCACGGCAGGTTTTCTCAAGCTAGCTGCCGTCCGGAGCCGAAACAAATCTTCTCGTCCCGACCGGTCGAAAGTGCGCGCGAGTACTATACATACACACCCGCGACGTACGCTCCGAGCGAGGCGAGAGGGTGGTGTAGGTTGGCCGATAACACGAACCGTAAAAGGCGATTCGTGCCGCCATGTCGATCCGACCTGCTTCGGAAGAGGGCATGTCTCTCGCGTGGGAGGTCCTGCAAGCACGTCAGGATACAAAACCGACGACGCACTTCCCGTTCGTGCTTCGAGCGGTGTTTCCCAAAAGCGATGACATGAAATGCCGCTGCGTTTACCGCGGCCACGGCGCGATGCAAAGCATTCTGTCCGCCGCGCAAACTTTCCTGCCGGGATCGTCGAGCGCGCCAACAATTGCGGATTCGTTGGCGCTCGACGGTTTGATCAAGCTGAGAGACGTACAGAGAGCGCTCCTGGTCAACCGAAGCGGGGCTTACGCCTTCGAACAACAGCGCAAAAACCCGACATCTCGTCAGCGTCATCTCAAAAAAATTGCGAATCTCGGCGTCAAAGCGTGCGCGTTCGAGGCAGACTTCCCCGAGTTCGTAAATCGGGAAGATGTGGATTTCTTCGACGATTCGGACGATGAGGAACAACCGCACGATTCCGCTCTGGATGAGGATTTGCGCGACGAAGCTGGCCGTGGTGGCGCTTTTTGGGTCGTGACGCACAACCCCGTCTCCTTTACACCCGAGCATCTGGCGTTACGAGACAGGCGGTTTCCCGAATTGAAGCAGTGCGTCGCTTACACCATCAACATATGCGTCACCGATGTGTTGGAGGCCGAAGTTCGTTTCCGCGCTGAAGGTGCGAGGTCTACGTTGACGCATCGGCTCATTCTTCGTAACGTCGTGGGCGTGTTGACGCGTCAGCTGGTAATCATGATCCGCTGCGTGGCGAATCGCGATTTCGAACACTTCAACACGGTGGCGGTCGCTTTTCACGAGGTCGTGATGAACCAGGCAGACGGAGAGTGCGACAAGTGGTACTCCAAACCGGTCCGTGCGTCAAGCCCCGGACGCCGATACGCGCAGAACCCGACGCTAAGCCTGCCGATAGACATCTCGGCGCCTGCAAGGAGCACGGATTTGACGAGCCGTTACGACACTCTCGGTGTAGCTCGCTTCGAAGTGGAGTGCGCGAACGATCCCGCCGCTAGGACGATGTATTTTAAAGCTTACAAAAAGGTGTTCATCGACCTGTATGCCCAAATTATGGAAACAGCACGCCAGCTCTGCGACCACAAGCCTACAATTCCTCACTTTACCTTACCTTACCTTAACCGTAGAAGCGTTGAAAAGTGGCAAGCATATGCGGCGGAGCTCGAGCGTGAGCGCGGAACGAGTGGTGAGTGAGGCTGTATTATTTATGAGTCTGTATTAGAGCTACCGAAACTCTAGAGGTTTTCTTACTGTTATTAGTTGATTTTCTGTAGGCACGGGAAATTTGTAACAGTGATCTCTACACTCCTTACATCGATTATAATATCATTGGCATGTGATGACGATGTAACCTGCAAATTGTTACTACCCAATTAGACCTACAAACTCCGACCCCTTACGAAAACTGACTCTTAGGACAACCAAAACGATGTATGACGCGTGTTAAAATCGGGTGTTGTCGCTTTGCACTGTCCTGTATGAGGAATATTTAGCCAGAGCGGGAGTCTCCGTGTACTCGAAGTAGTATAACCTCCCACTGTCAACTTTGAGATTGTAAAACGGAGGTTTCCAATACAGTAATCACTCAGTAATAAGCGGTCAAAAACGGCCAAGTCGCCCGCAAGATTTCAAGATCCGCTCAAAGTTCACAAACAAGCGGCAAGCGTGGCAAATTAAGGTAAAATGATACGGGTAAAGACGTATAGAGTAGTGAGGAAAAATGCGGAGCGGCGGGGGTGGGCGGAAAGTAGGAGAGTGGGGTCGAGGTCTCCGCGCTTGTCGATGTCCGAGGTCATGGCCTTTTTAACGTGTCGCGAACCACTCAGTACCAAACTCTGCGCAATGCTGCATACCATCGGGGGCCCCAGCGCTCTCTGACCCATCTTCTCCGTACTCTCCTCCGCCACTCGTCGCGCTTACCTCTCCATCCACGCAGTCAGTTGTGCCGCGAAAACGCGGCACCCCGCAACATTCTACCTACTCAGCCACGCTCGCCCCTCTACAGCTTTAGCCAGCCATTTAGTGGCTTTGAATCAAAACCACTTTAGGCAAGTGGTGGGCCTATAGCCTACTAGAATGTCCTAGTGACACAGTGAAAACGCTGAACGCCGTAGGGTTTGAGCGAGGCAATCGGGTATATCAAAAGATAGAAATGAATACACGACTCTCAGGCTATCTAAGCTCCGAGGCCGTCACTAGGCAATCATATCGTGTGTCACAGTCTAAGCTACCGAAGTCGAACTACTGAGTACAGGTAGGAAGTCACTGTACTGTCACTGTCACTGTCATACGTCATACGTGATACTGAACTACTGAATCTCAGCACCACTCACGCACACCTTAAACGGTGCCAACTCAACCCCCACATCAACGAAGCCGGCAACAGGGTCTATTACGTTAGCGAGGATGTACACAAAGCTCACTGGGCCTCCGTCGTGGCCAGACAGGTCCTCGAACGAATCAACCAGGAGGCCGATGGGCCGCTGAAGGCGGCCATGATGCGCTACTTCGAGACCCACCACCGTGCGCATTACAGAGAAGACTGATATGCCGTAGCCACCAGCGCAAAGAGCCTGTAGGTGTCGAAGGACAGCTAGACGCAAGAGCTTGTAGGTGCAGTTTATTTGATCAGTGCTCTAGAGAACCTTCAAACTCCAATTTGTAATAGTTTCATACAATTTTAACCTCTCCGCGTGTTTGAGTATAAGTCCTGTGGCGCACTGTGTGAAAGGGAACTCGTCGCTCCTATGCATCAGGTGGTTTGTTTAAGGGACTCCTCCGTTACTTCGCATATTTAGGGTCTGTTAGGTCAAGCTCCGAATCACAACCTTCGAGACTTCTCTTCATGCGTGCATATCTCATTAGGGTTTAGGGCTTGAAAAAGCTATATCCTGTGGACCTGTAGTGTGTACGGCGTTATATATGCACACACACATATTCGCAGGGTTTAGGGTTTTCGGCGCTCGCCCCCCCTCCCTTGTGTTTTGTCAACCTTTTTTCCCGGACCTCATCTCGGCGAGTAACGAGTACCAATCTTCGCAGGGTTTAGGTTTTCGGCACTCGCCCCCTCCACTGTGTTTTGTCAACCTTTTTTCCCGGACCTCATCTCGGCGAGTAACGAGTATGCTATCACATCATTGGATGCAAAGATCCAGGAGTTCCCACATCTTCGAACAAACATTCCTCCCGCTCTCCAGAAGTTGCGAGAAAAGGGTGTCAACGGAGGAATCCTGCATTCGATATCTTAATGACCTGTAGTAAATAGATATAACATTTTAGTTTTACTGGCTGCATTGCCAACCCTCAAATCTCACCGGAGTATTTTCTTAATAAAGTAACCTTAATTTCCAAATCCTAGCCTTGACATTAAATATGCCAATTGGTGAATGCTTCAAATGTCCCAACTATTTATCTTGCTTGTTGTTGTTAATGTGCCCTTAAATTTGAGATTACAACTATACTATTCCTTTATTTGGTACTTTGCTTTAATTAAACACATTACATTCCAATTATGCTTCCAAATTATATTCACCTGACCTTTATATTAACAGTTGTCGATATGGTTGGGCAACATAGCAATATCTTGATTCCGTAAGTATCCCAATTAATACCCTTGTGTTCATTGCCGATGCCACTTGCTTTTCCAAACAGTTGTTATTCAATACTTCACAACATTCCTTTTGCACCTCCGCGTTCACTCACAATTTGATGGTAACAATGCAAAATTTAGAATTGAGGAATTTGGATTTTTCCCCACCTGTACGTTCACGTACCCCCTATAAATTTTTAGAGACTCGCGCTCACGCTCTTTTTATTTAGAGAGTTCATTTCGTTGCGTTGCGTATTCCAAAACGAGCACTGATTTGTGTCACGCTTTTTCTGTCACGCTTTTTCTGTCACGCTTTTCGCGCTCACGCTCTTTTTATTTAGAGCCTTCATTTCGTTTATGGTCAATATTCAATTTTATTGAAATTCACGGTGTCATGACTCTTGAGTATAAATATAAATTAGCGTTCAGTATTATATTTTAAAGGGAAGGGTTATACGCGCTGGAACTGGAACGTGGTTTCCGTCTTTCCCGGAAAAATTCTGAACCAGCGTGACGGTCATATCGTCTCGCATCGTCTCGCGTGTCATCGTGAATTTAATTTCCAGGATTATTAAAACATATCATCTATTTATCTTCCATCGATATCGCGGATACGATTGCCGTTGGCGTTGACTCGCTCAAGGATAAAGAGCTGCGCACCAACATTCACTGCTCATAATTTACTCAAAGGTCCTTCGCTTCGCCTCATGGGCGGAACGATGTTGTGGCTGCTGTGTTATGCGCAGGGATTTCGGAAGTGTTTGACTGCTTTTATTTTTCAGTTTGTTTATGCATATGTGCCGACTCACGATACTCGTTTTGTGCAGCTTGTGTCGCAGGTTTTCCGATGGCGAGGAGGCGCGCTTTCTTGAGGTGTGGAAGTCTAGGGCAACCTAGCTTGGGATCACACCCAACCACATCGGACCCACCTTGTTCTCACGTTTTATTCAACTCACTTTGAATATGCATACAAAGTTTGAGCAGCATCGGGTTGGGATAAGCTATGGACTGATTTTGTTTTTGGATTTATGGCGTCTTCTTCGCGACCTCTTGGGGTGTGGAAGTCAAGGTTGGGCATGCCAACCTTGTTTGGGTTCGAACCCAACCACATCAAAGGCATCTCATTTGCATATATTCATGTATTTGTCTTCAATATTCATGCAAAGTTTTAGGATCATTGAGTTAGGATAAGCCTTAGGCAGATTTATCTTTGTGGGTTATGGCGCATTGTTTCCTCCTTGAGGTGTGGAAGTCAAAGTTGGCGTTTACCAACTTCGCTTGGAATCAAACCCAACCACGTCGGTATCGTACTATTATCTTTTATGTAACTTCAATAGTTGTCCATATTTGCGTTAATTGACGTTAGGTCATGTCATAAGCTGATTTTGCTTATGGGTTCATGGCGAACCCAAACCCAAAGCAAATAAATCTGCCTTATAAATCAATTGCTCGTTTCGCGCACAAGTTACTTGAAGCCTTGAGCTTCGCGTAACTTGAAGGTACATACGTTGGAAGTATGTATGCCAAGTTTCGTGCTCTAGAACTTACGGGAAGCCCTCGGCTGATTGGCATCTTTGGGTTTGGGTACGTTGAACCCAATCCCAAAATGCTCTTTATCAAGAGGCGACCATTCCGTGTACACTCATTGAAAGCCTTTGCGCTTAAGAGGGTGTACTAATATTACTGTCAGCAATATCAGTGCCAAGTTTCGTGCGCTAGTACGCACGAAAAGCCCTCGGCTGCAAAGCTTTTCATGCTTTGAGTCGACCTCAAGAAGGAAACAATGCGCCATAACCCACAAAGATAAATCTGCCTAAGGCTTATCCTAACTCAATGATCCTAAAACTTTGCATGAATATGCATGAATATATGCAAATGAGATGCCTTTGATGTGGTTGGGTTCGAACCCAAGCAAGGTTGGCATGCCCAACCTTGACTTCCACACCCCAAGAGGTCGCGAAGAAGACGCCATAAACCCAAAAACAAAAGCAGTCTATAGCTTATCCCAACCCGATGCTGCTCAAACTTTGTATGCATATTCAAAGTGAGTTGAATAAAACGTGAGAACAAGGTGGGTCCGATGTGGTTGGGTGTGATCCCAAGCTAGGTTGCCCTAGACTTCCACACCTCAAGAAAGCGCGCCCCTCCTCGCCATCGGAAAACCTGCGACACAAGCTGCACAAAACGAGTATCGTGAGTCGGCACATATGCATAAACAAACTGAAAAATAAAAGCAGTCAAACACTTCCGAAATCCCTGCGCATAACACAGCAGCCACGACATCGTTCCGCCCATGAGGCGGAGCGAAGAACCGTTGAGAAAATTATGAGCAGTGAATGTTGGTGCGCAACTCTTTATCCTTGAGCGAGTCAACGCCAACGGCAATCGTATCCGCGATATCGATGGAAGATAAATAGATGATATGTTTTAATAATCCTGGAAATTAAATTCACGATGACACGCGAGACGATGCGAGACGATATGACCGTCACGCTGGTTCAGAATTTTTTCGGGACTGAGACGGAAACCACGTTCCAGTTCCAGCGCGTATAACCCTTCCCTATTTTAAATATTAATAATTAATATTTTATAATAAGATGAAGAGCATAAATATATGGATGTGGTCGACATTGACACAAAAACGTATGACATGACATGACATAAAACGCAGTCTGAAAAGCGTTGAGCTGAGATGAGAGCTTCGACAATGAAAGTTGATGACACTGTCATGAACGTCAGTTGTTTGGCTGGCCGACGAGTCCGATGGAAATCAAGTTGCTTCTCACATTTTTTTTTTTTTTGGGGGGGGGGTGGACTTCCGGGTGGCCGTGACCCGTAGGGGAATCGACAACTTACTATCTATTAATTTTTATTCTTTGAAAGGGAGAACAACTGGGCTGTTTGAGCCTCGCAGGTGATTTGGCCTTTTCGTCAATACACGTCTACTTCAATTGAATGACCACCAACCTAATATTTTAATAATTTTTAGAGGTTTGATTTCGCAGAAACCAGCTATTACAGAACGAACATTATGGACACAGTTACCAAATCTATTTGATACTATAGATTGAACTTACTTCCTTGTAGCAACCTACAAATTGTTCAACGACTCTTTGTTTAAACCATTATTGACAATACAACCACAGCAACTCTATCCAGATTCACTGTTAAACATGTCCGCACCTATCAAATTCGAAAAAACATGGTTTGCAACCATAAAAGCCAAGTCCGAAAATGGAGAGGACCTCACCCAGGATCATTTCAGGGTGATGGCATACCTTGAGAGTAAGGGCAAGGCTCTCTCCAGAACCAAGGAGAAGAAGCCTGTAGTAACCCTGATATTCAGGGATGCCTGTGGCCACATCCTTATATGTTCGGGCTGGAAAGCTCTTGCTGGGTCCACCAGGGACGATCCGAGTCCATTAATGGACCATGTCAACGTTGGTAAAATCTACGACATCTATTTTTCGGTAGAAACATTCTACAATTTAGGTGTGTGCAACGATTATGCGCTTACTCGCAACCTGGGCGACATTTCTGGAGCTGTCCGGACACTTGACGCCATTGTGGAAGTAACAAAGGCGTTACCTCCAGCCTTTATCGAAGAATATGGGCAACCTCCTAATTGGTTCCAGAATCGTCAAGTCCTTACTATCGACAGCGACAGCGAGGACGAAAACGATTACATTACCCCTCCTCCTCCTCCTGCGAAGCGGCGCAAGAACAAGGACAAGAAGCCCAAAGCTTTGGACTTTGGCGTTTGGCCTGTGGAGGACCTTGGAACCAGTGAGGTTCCACCAGGTAACAGTCTAACAGTCTAACTATCATATATTAGTCCAAATCACCGCAATATGTAGGCCGAATTTCACATGACCCATAATCAACATCCTATCTAAATGCTGAAAATATGCCTCCCACCCTCGTGTACAATACATTTTTATACATTGGAACCAATGAGTGGGTATGATCAATACCAACTATCGTCAATACACGTTTACTTCAATTCAATGGCCACCAACCTAATAATTTGGAAATTGATTTTTCCCCACCTGTACGTTCACGTACCCCCTATAGTGTATAGTATTTTACAGCCTAGCTTTAAGACGCTTTTTGCGTGACGTATAGTGTAGTCTCAGCCTATAGCGTCGTTAAATAAAAACTGACGTGACGCTTTGTGTATAAAATTTTTAGAGGTTTGATTTCGTAGAAACCAGCTATTAAAGAACGAACATTGCTTTGCGCCACGCTCTTTTGCGTCATCGTCACGCTTTTGAGTGACGTATAGTGTAGTACAGTAGCCTATATCGTCGTTAAATAAAAACTGCCTATATTCAAATTAACTGTGATGTATAAATTTGAGAAGTCTTTAAAAAGTAATAATAGAAGAAATCAATTTGCGTCGTTGAGATGAAAGCTGCAAACAAAATTTTAATTTTAATTTGTGGATATGTTTGTATATATATTTATTTATATATTTATAAATATATCGACAGAATGTCGTCTGAACAATTATAAAATATAAAATACGAGTTAAACCGAATAAATTATGAATTAAACCTTTGTCCGAACCCTTAACTGTCAATCGACGACCATCGATCTGACGGAGATAATTCTTTTTAGCGAGGATCGAGGGGGGGATCAGTGTTAATGCTGAGAGCTTCGACAATGAAAGTTGATGACATTGTCATGAACGTCAGTTGTATGGGCTGGCCGAGTCCGATGGAAATCAAGTTGCTTCCCACATTTTTTTGGGGGGGAGGGCGAAGCCCCCCCCCACTGTGGTGGCCGTGAGCCGTAGGGGAATCGACAACTTACTATCTATTAATTTTATTCTTTGAAATTGGATCTTTGAAATTGGATCAACTGGGATGTTTGAGCCTCGTAGGTGATTTGGCCTTTTAATTTTGAGGGCGAGATTGGGCTTCCGCGCCCCCGTCGTGGCTCATCCCGTCGCCCACTGCGGGGTTGGCTGAGGCCGGCTCGACGAAGGGGGTTGAGCGACATCAAATTTCAAAATATTTGCTACTATGCTTCAAATAACACTATTGGTTGCAAATACCGAATTTTGATTTGTAGATATTTGGATACTGTGATGTTCAATTCAGAACGAACAACTCCTCGCAACCACAATCAATTTTGGAGATTGATTTTTCCCCACCTGTACGTTCACGTACCCCCTATATTTTCGTCACGAACTATGAAATAATAATATAAACGCTATACACCTATATGTAAAAACGAATGAAGGCGCGTTGCGTTGGACCCTCCCGTCTCCTCTCCGTATCAATACGGAAAAGTTTTTTAAGACGCCCGGGGGGGCTCCGCCCCCCACACCCCGTAACTACTTTTTTGGGTGCGCCCGGTGGGGCTCCGCCCCATACCCCCCTTACCCGAACCTTTTTCTTTTAAACTTGCCCAGGCTCCCTGCCCGCCCCCCTGGGGTTCAAACCTTTTTGAAAATACTGCGCCCAGTGGGGCGCCCCACACACAAACTCGTTACTTTCGCTTTTTGTGTTCATACATATCTTACATATGCACCTACTTTCGGTAGTCGTCTATCACGGCGTGCCATGAATTTCTATCACATATGTTAGAGAGTCATATATCGCGGAATGCGGTGATTCGATATCACATAATTTCGGGAGGCGTCTTGCACGGCGTGCCATGAATTCCTAGCACATATTTTCGAGAGTCGTATGTTGCGGTATGCGGTGAATTGTTATCACATATTTTCGGGAGTCGTCTAGCACGGCGTGCCATGATTTCCTGGCCGGGGGACAGAGCTGTGCATCGGGGGCTTTGCCCGGTTGGGGAGGTGCCTGGTGGGGGTCGCGGCCTGCGCACCGCGGCCACGATGTCCGCAATTCTCTACGGCGCCATCAGCACGGAGGCTGGAGTCCCCGCCACGCACGACGAAATCCGCGCCGAGCCGCTGGGGACGTTGTCCCAGTATGGGATGCCATGGCACATGCAATGCCTTGCTTGCGGCGACGCAATACGGTTTGGAGGGAGCTACGGGAGCCTGCCTGAAGTATGGAGCTGCGATCTGTGCGTGAAGGCGGATTTTGAGTGTGACCCGTTGCAGGGAACTAGCCTCCAGCAACCCGGTCTGGTGATGTGTGGCCCATGCTACGACTGGCGCAACCAGCATGCGGTTGGGGCGCCCCGAGTGGTGCACCCTTTGCACCTCTCCAGCCCATGTCCCAACTTCGAAAACATGGAAGGCCGGACACAAATGTGGAAATGCGAGGGCAATGTGGAGTAGCCTCTGAAAATATGACGAATGGACGCGCCGCTCGACCACGAGAGGGAGCGTCGCCATGTGGTAGTAGTCGAAACCACCCACCAAGGTAGTCCAAAATCTTGTCGTCAACAGTTGATTGTAAATCGTTGGGTCGGAATAAAGTGCGAGCATCGTCGTCCGCTTGAATATCATGAACGGTCGGGGTAGGTGGTGTGGCCGCACTTTGGGCAGGGATGGGCGCGTCCGGCTCCAGTGTTATCACGTTTGCTACACGATCAGCGTCTTGTTGAGTGTGGGATGATACCAATTGAGAACGTGTAACCCAGGCGGATCCAGGAACATCGGAGGTCGAAAGATTGACGGAGGCGTGTGTGGGCAGGGTATCGGTGTGAAGTTTCTCAAAAAATTTGACGGAGTTCTTCACAAAGCGCACCTCCTCTTTGAACGAATTTAGCCGTTCATCGCCACCGTCGAGATTCTGTTCAACATGATGGTTGCGGCGACGAATCTCCTCGATAAGAGCTTTCAATTCCATATCACGGTCGCGCATAGGGACTTCACAATCCGTACCGGTCTCGGCGGGGGGCACGTATGGGCCTTGGCCCTTGTCTGCGGCGGTTTCGAGAGTTTCCCAGTCAACGACTGCCCTGGCGCGCCATTGGGTCAGGATTTTCTTCTTCCGCGAATTCACATTGAGTCCGAACGTCACGTTCTCGACATACGCGAGACGCGCTCGCAGAATGAAAGGTGCATCAGGCCGAGAGGCTGCCTCGCACCAATCACAAAAGGTTTCCCAACCTGTGGCCGGGCCCTTCAAGCTCTGTGGTTCGTCGGCGTCGTCAGCACTATCCATACAAGCCATCCATTCGGCAACATCCCAAGGCTTGATAAGGGCGAGCATGTAATCGCTATATTTCTCGGCCTTCTTCATCCAAGTCGTGTTCCCGACAATGCGCGGTCCAGGATATTTAGGAGGAGGTCCGCCGGCTAAAATGGGACACTTAAACTTTGATCGAATGCGTTGCACGTGCGTGTCGTGCAAGGGATGATTGGAATGAAAATGGAAGAGTCCGTTCACGGGCCGCCCACGTGGAGGAGCCCCGCCGAGATTCGAGCCGACCTCGTGATGGTCATTGTCACCAGGTGTAGAGGTTGGTTCGGGCATATTTGCATCCTCGGATTTCTTGGGCTGACGAATCACGTCCACAAGGGCGCCGTACTCCACCAGGTTTAGATAGGCCAAGTCCGCACCCCGATACAGGTCATGAATATGTTGGGAGACCGGGACAGGTTCACCATCGGTGCCTCGATACACGGTAGCACCACTCCCACCAAGCACCGTGTGACCTTGGTTTATGACTTCCGCTTCTCCATAATCTGGGACGACGTCGTCGGCGTCGACGCCGGGCAATAACACCGCATCCTGAATATCCTCATCGGCGCAGTCATCATCCGATTCATCGGCGGCGGTTCGCGTATCACTTCGCTTCGACCCTTCGCTTCGCCCGCTAGCAAACGCTTTCACCGCCGCCCACACATGTACGTACCAAAATCGCTCGCTCGTCGGAACGGACGGTAACCCAAGTAAGAAAGATGCCCCTTGTTCCGCACCAATTTCCTGAGCCCCGGTGATATTGTTTAAAGTGCGCGTAATAACATGTTGCGCGGTTCGGACTTCGATACCTGAATTGTCAGCCACCGAGGGTCGGTGGGCGACAGATTTCGTAGCCTCGTACAAGCAAGCCAATGTGATAGCGGGTTCCCACGGATCCTTCACCATATACTTAAACATATAGTAACCAGCGGCCTTCGCTTGCTCCACTGGCCCGAGCATGTACATGGCAGTATTGCCTCCGAGGCAGGCGGTGAATGCCCGATTGAATGCTGATGTGAGACAGCGTCCGCGGCATGCTGCATGCGCGCTATCTGCTCCTCAGCAGATTCGAGAGCGGCCTGTCGCGCTTCTTGGCACACCTTGGTGCGGAGCTCCTGCTGCATCCGAGTTGCTTCCTCCACGGCATTGTGCATGTCCATGCGCAACGCTGTGAGCTGCGCTTGGTGCGCAGTGGCCGCATCCAACGCGACTCGTTCGGTCTCCTCTTGCAGCTCCCGTAGTTGCCGCTCGTGTCGCGTGACTTGAGCTTGGCGCCGCCGTTGGCGTCCACCCTTTTGCCGAGAGCTCCTAGATGAAGAGGTGTGCGAGGCGTCAGAGGAGAGCGCTTCAGTAGAAGATGTTTGACACGATGAAAGTGTGGACTTCTCCTCACTGGACGTAGAGGTGGAGTCGTACATCAGTTTACCTTCGTCACTGCGACGTCGAGCCTTGGCGAGCTTGCGCTTGGCCAACTTCTGCCGCTTCCGCTCCTGCTTCGCCACCTCCTTCTTGTGGGCTAACTCCGTCAAAGCCTGGACACGTACAGCACGTTCTCGTTGTGTGGGTCGTGGGGCGGATGAAGCTTTTGATCGAGGTGGTTGTGGGGCGGAGTCAGCGGAATGAACGTCTTCCTCATCGATCGTGGAGTCATCTTCAGACGACAAGACGCCATAGGGGTTGCGGCTAGGTACAGATTGTACGCCATGCTGTTGAACACTTGCTCCCAAAGTGGTTGTACGCCTTAGAGTCTTTATCACCTCCTCGACGCTCACTCCCAACCGCACCAGCCTTGCAGGCCGGTTGGCTGGGATGGTCGTGACGAGTGGTCGTGCAGAGTGGAGGTGATGATAATGGTGGCTTGCTGAGGTAACATGCGACAGAAGGAGTCCACGAGATGGGATCACGCGTTGCTCTCCACTCTTCGTTCTCAGCTGCACCTCCCATGTGATTGCAGCAATGGAGTCTTCTTGGCCACACAGGCGGCGAAGATGTCTACGCAAGGTCGCCCATTGTTTCGGGGTCACGTCAGGCGTGTCCGTCAGAGCTGACCACTCGTGGAGGACTTCGCGCTTCACATGTTGTTCACGCTGGACCGCAAAGGTGGTGCACTTGGAAGCGAAGTCCACGGTAGCCTTCCACGCTTTCATACACTTCTTCACGTAGAACTCGGACCGGGCGATGTTGCACACCGTGATTTCGAGAGTGATCTCTTTTACACGACGCTGTTCTTCTCGCCATGCACTCAAGAGCCGGGACGCCAATCGTGAACTTGCGTGTCCAGCAAAAGCTTGCTTTTTTGCGTTGGACCTGACTGATTCTTGCGGTGAGCTCGCTCGTGCCATGCTGTTAGGGAAACACGCATGCGTGCGAGACGGGCACGTAGGCGCCATGTCGTAAGCGCAGATGAAACACGCCCGCTGAGCACTCGTGCTGTCCAAGTACTCCACCAATTACGCAACGCACATACAGCTAGAATATCCACCGCTACAGCTTGGCGTGCCAGCCTGACGCTCCACTCGTTCACGCTTGACAAACCGCGCTCGCCACTTGGAGGTGCACTTTCCAGGGCCCGTCATGAATACACTCGTAATGATGATTACTTTCATGATTAGACGTTTTATGGTACTAATCAAGTCTTGATTAAACCCAACAGGGTACTAATCAAGTCTTGATTAGACCCGACCGGGTACTAATCAAGTCTTGATTAGCCACGGCAGGGTACTAATCAAGTCGTGATTTTTAAATCATGACAAAAGTGGCGATATGACATATGTGGCCTCTGACCGTCGAGACAGCGAGTCTAGCGAGTCTGACGCAGTCAGTCTATTTCCTTCGTTTTCTATTCGGTTTTGTGAGGCTCCACAATCGCCCGTGTGTTCTCTCAGATTTCTAGGACGGTTCGCCACGTATACAGTACTTCGTTAAGCACGCACGCACACACCGCAGAATGGGTCGGAGCAAGAAAAAACCCGTTTCTAACAGCCAGCAAACCCTACATATGAAGCAGTATCCGGCTTTGAAAAAGCCGCTTGAGCACATAGGGAAACAAATTCAGATCCCGGGGTCCTTTTGGACGCTAGCTTCCGGGCGCATGTCAGAGAGCGAGAAGGAAATTATTTTTTTGTGTACCATACGCGAATTCTCGCTTTCGCGACAGGTTTCAGGCGAGGCAGCTCCTTCCCAGGCTTTTCAATTGCAGGAGATGGGTCCGACTGGGACCGGCAGCCTTGAGGAAGGCGATTCTAGTGGCGAAATACTTTGGATTAAATATCCACTCCCATTCTTACAGTATTTCTATGCGACATTCCCTTTGTCTACTGAAGAGCAAGCACCACGTGCGGAATCCGCTTTGGTACCCCTCACAGTGCATGATGAGAAACGTCCCCCTCGCCATCCCGACTTTCCGAACCTGGCATTTCCGTTTGCTGAAGTCTACAAGTATTATTCGGTTACTTCCATCCAATTCCAGTTATTCGGTTCGGATTCAGAAGAGATGTAGAGTTCTATGATCCTTGATCCTGAGGTACAACACACATCTTTGAGTATTTAACTATTTTGTCATCAGTCTTCTCTTGTTGAATTTTGCTGAATACCACACCATGTTGTGCTGCATGCATGTATATCAGCCTCGCTGCTGTGGTAAATATTGATCATCGCGAATCTTATTGTGATGTATTGCGAATCTTGCAATTTGATTCGAGAAATACGGTGGACACCATTTATATTCTATTTAGACGACGTTTTGGGTTCCGTCCGCTGTGCTACATATCAATATATCAAGTATATGCGCATTAAAAAACACGGATGGATTTCCGCATTATAACATCTCACCGCAAATAATAGGGTTTCTCGACCGTGAATAACTTTTGAGTCACGAGGTCTTTCCGGCCGAAACTTTGCATACATACAGCTCATTCATTGACGAATACAATGATATATTGCTTGTTGTGATAGGATTAGTGAAACCCAAAATCTGATACCCATTTATTGCGGCTATATACTAACCGCAAATAATAGGGTTTCTCGACCGTGAATAACTTTTGATTCACGAGGTCTTTCCGGCCAAAACTTTGCATACATACAGCTCATTCATAGACGGACACAATGATATATTGTTTGTTGTGATAGGGTTTGTAAAACCCAAAATCTGGTACCCATTTCCTGCGGCTATATACTAACCGCAAATAGGGTAGGAAAATATCCGAAAACCATGATTAAACTAATCAAGTCTTGATTAGACCCGGCAGGGTACTAATCAAGTCTTGATTAGCATCGGAAGGGTACTAATCAAGTCTTGATTAGCCACGGCAGGGTACTAATCAAGTCTTGATTAATCACAGGACCCAACTAATCAAGTGTAATCATAGTATTCATGACGGGCCCTGGCACTTTCACGCCTAGGCGTAAATATGCTGCTCTCATGGGTCAGGTTTCCAACGTGATGCTCTGGTGCTAGAGGCAAATGGTCAACTACAGCTTCGCTATGAGGAGATGATCTCAAATTATGAGCGGTGGCTATAGCGACCGTGTTGAGCTCCTCGAGAGCTGGTTGGCTACGTTGTAGACCTGAGGCACCTGCACCCCCTGCACGCTGCTGGGGTGTAGAGTAGCACTCAAACATACGTACAGTGGCAGATACCAGCCCAGGAGAGTCACGCGAGCCGTCGGGAAAATTCGTGGGCGTGGCAGGCAGCGATGCTTGGGTGCGGCTTTCCTCTTGAGGTAGAGGCGCGCTCGCCAAAAGCGCGTATTCGCCCTCCAGAGAACGTTGTACTGCTCCCCCCCTGCTGCCCCGCCGCGCCCCGGCCGGCGCCTCCCACTCCGGGACAAAGTACGGGGTGGGCCCCAAAGCCCCAGGCCCATCCAATCCCCGGTGCTCAAACACCCGGGCCGAGCTGGAGAGCCCGGAGGGCCCAGAAGCAGCTTCCGCCACCCCCGAGCGCCGCTGAGGCGGAACATACAGCGAAGAAGCCCGCCGAGAAGAGGACATTGAAAAAGTTGCTTAAGTCGGTGGAGAAACGCAGCAATCCGATCCCGAAAAATCTGCCAGCGCTTCCGCCGTACAGGCGTATAGTGTTAAGAGCGAAGACGCAGAAGCCCAACAGCAAATAAACAACTGCCGTTACTAAATCCCAACCAAAGTCTTCCAGCGAATCCGAAGAGGTAAGACGAAAACAAATCGAGCAAAATTGGCCAACGATCGGCCCACGGAAGTCAAAGCAACGCCGCAGCGCGATACCACTCAGGGTTAGCCACTGTTAAGAACGCTAGAGCGCTGCAGAGCTTAAGGGCAAAGAACGCAAGCCGCATCTGCCAATTCAGAGAACATTTTCGAATTCCAAAGCATAAATTTGCGTAATTCCACTTAGCCGCAAAGACACTCGACGAAGAACACGCACGCCAGCGGAATAGCGCTAATTCGAAGTTGCAGCATCACGCCAATTCCGAGCCAAAGAAGAACGTTGCGCACACATTCCAATTGCAGAGTGGAGAGTAGACGAAGATCTCGCGGAAAACGCTGACCAATTGGCACAATTTCCGAGAAGAATTAACGGCGCAAAGTTGCTAGCGAGCAAGAAAAACGCCGAGGCGTTGACCAGTGCGTCAGAGCGCAAATATGCCCAGCAGCCAGAAGTAGATTCTCAAACCCCGCAAAGCCTGTCCCCAAGGAAGAATTACAATTCCCGATACAATTGGCAACGTGAATTTGGCAGTCGCGCACGCCAATGGAACGCGGAATGGATAACGCAACGAGGCCAAGGACTCAAATAGCTGTTACACTGCACACTGAACAAGTCGCAATTCTCTAATCCCCACAGATCACGACGCCACGAAGAATTTGCCGAGATTCAGTAGTTCAGCACCACGTATGACGTATGACAAAGTGATGTGACAGTGCTGACTTCCTACCGTACTCAGTAGTTCGACTTCGGTAGCTTAGACTGTGACACACGATATGATTGCCTAGTGACGGCCTCGAGCTTAGATAGCCTGAGAGTCGTGTATTCATTTCTATCTTTTGATATACCCGATTATTGCCTCGCTCAAACCCTACGGCGTTCAGCGTTTTCACTGTGTCACTAGGACATTCTAGTAGGTTATGGGCAGAGTTTGGTACTGAGTGGTTCGCGACACGTTAAGAAGGCCATGACCTCGGACATCGACAAGCGCGGAGACCTCGACCCTACTCTCCTACTTTCCGCCCACCCCCGCCGCTCCGCATTTTTCCTCGCTGCTCTTAGGACATTCTAGTAGAATTAAGTCTCCATTGACAATTGAAAAATAAGATACAAGCGCCACGGAGGCCAGTAAGTGAAAAACGACTGTACCCACTGCAGGTGGGCACTTTTAGGCCCTAAAAGTGCCCGATTTCCGGAATCCAATGTAAACCGTCATCTCGCAACGCGCCGAAGAAGAAATTCAATCCAGATTGGTCATAAAAGACAACTTATTTGAGCATCGAGCACCAACCAGCTGAAAGGAACTGAAGCGAAGCTGCTGGCCAGTGAGGCCCGGGGTACCCGTAACGCACTAGCAGTGCGAGAGCTCAAATACCATCCGAAGATTAGGAGAACACATAAATTCGCCCGAAAAGCTATAATTGTAAATCAGAAAAAACGTGCGGAAGCGGTGGTGGTGGTGGTGCGTAGCACACAGATACCATTTTGTGGGAGGACTGCTCCTCACAAGGCACTGTAACTACTGATGGGGGTCTTATATGGATTGCATATAATGACTAACTGCCTAGGTACTGCTAGGTCAGCTCTTTAGACATAGGACTGCTATGTCTAGACTTACTACATATACTTGCATGTAAGAATTAGGTATTATATTTGACTTTTGCCATGCGGCTGTTTTTACTCTAGAAATCTCAACTGTTTCTTTGGCCTTGGCCATTACTTATTCACTCAGCTCTCTGAGGTAATCCTAGTCAGCATGGCCAAGTCTCATCAACCTATCATATGCTTGTACTACATTATCATGCAGTATGATGTGCCAGTATTCTACATGTCACATTATTACACAGTACAGTGGTACTGTGTACTCCCATATAAGGGGGGTCTCTTCCTCAACAGGGGTCTCGGGCGCTAATGCTGTAAGGCGCGTATGACACTTCTGGCATGTATGACATTGCTGAGTCATCCGCGCATGACACCGTGTGTTGTCCTAGCACACGTTTCAAGTTGAGCAATAGATACTACGTCTCTGGTGAGGAGGCTCTTCTGATCTTCTTATGTCGATTTGCTTATCCTGCGCGGTGGATAACACATATGCAATGTTTTGGTGGATCTCCTGGGTTCCTCTCCGAAGCTTGCTATGCAGTCCTGCATCACATCCACGACACTTTCGCGGATGAGGTGTTGGGGAATTTGGGAAGATACCGCAGATACTTTCCCACTTGGGCTAAGGCAGTGCAACAAAGGGGGGCGCCTTTTGACAATGTGTTTGGTTTCATTGATGGAACACTCCGACCAAATGCCCGCCCCACCTTATTCCAAAGGATAATGTACAGTGGACATAAGCGAAAGCACGGGTTGAAATATCAAAGTGTGACAATGCCATGCGGTTTGATCCTGGACCTTTTTGGTCCCATACCAGGTCACAGAAATGATGGTTACCTGCTTGCAGAAAGCAGGATTCTTGATCGGCTTCGTGTTGCTTGCCAGGGATATGCTCGATATATTTTGTACGGCGATCCTGCTTATCCCTTGCACCCCTTTCTTCAAAAGGGTTTCCAAGGAAACCTCACAGCAGCACAAAAAGAATTTAACAAGTCTATGAACGGTGCAAGAACATCGGTAGAGTGGGGTTTTGGGAAAGTTGTGCAATACATGGCCTACCTGGACATGAAGGCGCAGTTGAAGCTCGGTCTGCAGCCCTTGGCGAAGTTTTACAAGGTGGCCGTGATTTTAACAAATTGCCACACTTGTTGCTATGGAAGCGTGATAACAACCTACTTCAAGTGCCCGCCTCCTACACTTGAAAGCTACCTCGATGTGTGAGAAACTCGGAAAATAGATATATGCTTTCCAGTAGAGAAATAAGACAGAAGTGAAAAATATGAGGTTAAGTACAAACTCGCTAGGATATTATGAAAACAAAAGCGTAATACGTATGTAATGTAAAAATGTTTATGCCAGCTTGTCTGCAAGCTTGGACATCACGTTCGCCAAGGCTAGGGTCTGCTCTCGGTTTGCACGGCGGTCCTGCTTATCCTCGACCCACCGCTCTTTTTCTAATTCAAAGCGTTGCATCTCAAGTTCAATTTTCTGGCGCTTTGTCTGTCCTTCACGCTCGAGAAATCTGCCTAGGGACACAGTGAGGTCTACGACCTCATCCTCCGAGGCATCGGAGATTTCCTCGACCTCCGGATCTACCATATCAGGGTCAATAGTGGAAGAAGCGGTGACACTCTTCCGCTCCTACTTGCTTTCTTGCCTCCCTTTTTGTTCTTCATCGCAGCTTTTTCCCCAAGGAAAGCCTGTGTCCTGACAGCCTCACCTTCCTCCTTTTCGAGTCGTTTTTTGGCTGCAGCTTCAGCTGCGGTTGCATCCTTGGCACTGTCGAACTCAGTCCACACCTCCAAAACCGCTTCCACGAGATTCGCTAGTTCATCATGCTCCTCCTCAACACCAGACTCTCTAGGATGACGCGCTACCTGGCGCTTATAGGTGTCACACATCGCTTTCGCATGCTTCTGCAAGTATTTACCGCCGAAAACTACTTTCGCACGCTCGCGCGGCTCCATGCCCTTATACGCATCATAACACATAATAAGTGCAACAGATTCTTCCCACGCAGATTCCTTCTTGCCATGACCCGCAGCCCAAGGCTTGTCTAGTTGAAGTTGGGTCATGACCGCTACCCTGTGCAAGGTCGTGGGCATCTTCGTGATTGCGAGGTCTTGCAAACGAAGAGCGGTCTCTCCATCACTGTCATTCGCGTCTACAGGAGTTGCATCGGGTTCAGGGGCAGCACGCGCCTGCTCATCGTTGGGCGGCGCTTCAATCATCTGTAAACCTGCTTCCGCTGTCATGCCTACCCGTGAGTATTTTATTCTGCAGACCTAGGAACAACGAAGGAAGAATGCCGGCATTTGGTGCTTGCAAGTGGACACTGTGTCACTGTAGTGCTTCTTTCGTGATAGTTTTCGGGCGCGATGCTCGCCGGCTGACATGGCGAATATTCGATCGTGACGTCACAGGTGATGCAGACCTTGTTGAGAGAAATGAATTCCACATCTCTCAGAATTCGACCGAATTCGGCATTCGCTGAACGAAATTTTTCATTTCTCTCAGCAATTCTCTCAGCAAAAGGCCGCGGAACCGACGTGGACCGACGTGGCATGGATTATTCCGCATCTCGCTGCGCGAAATAAGTCGCTGAGAAATTTGCTGGAAACTCACTAATGAGAAGTTCATGGTTTAAACCACGAAATCTCGATCATAGCGAAACTCGACCATGGTCGAGATTTCTCAACTACGTTTCGCTATAGATCCCCGGAATATTCTGCCTACGTGGGGGGGGGATATCCGCGTCCCGTCAGCGTTCAGATCGTGGTCGAGTTTCGCTATGAAAAATTGAACTCGACCACGAAATTTCGATTTTTCGTGGTTGAGTTCGATTTTTCATAGCGAAACTCGACCACGATCTCAACCACGGTCTCAACCACGGTATGTCATCACGATGTACGGCGTTTTTCGTTTGTAATGAACATCATTTTATACACCATCTTCTGACTCAAGATGCATCGAATATACTCGAAATATAAATTACTTTAAACGATCTGGATTTAGCAAGTTCTTGATCCGACTGCTTTCGTGGATGAAGATAATGATGGAGAACTCTGGCAAACTGCCGTACGGCGTATTAAGAGTGTAATGAAAATCCTCAGATGCGAATTATATTTTTCATTGTTTACAAATTCCGTACAGCCGTTCGATTACATCGGAAGGACATCTAAACCGTTATTGAAATCGCACCGGTATCTTTCTGGAATCTGTCCGCTTCCGTTCGCGCTTCTTAAGCGCTTTACACTGTGAAAACCTAGTGCAGCAGGGTAGATTAATGAAGAGATTGATAACTCTTCGCGATATATTAGAAGCGAATAATGTTTAATATAAGGTATTATGAACGCTAGGAAGCATCCCCGCACAGATTCGGTGACTGGAAGCAGATCCCGGATTCCCCGCTTCGTGTGGCGGAAGCGGGAACCGGCATCCGCAAAACGGCATTCCCTTCGGTATCCTGCCGAAGGGAACGCTAAGAAATAGTAATAACAACGACTTAAACATATTTTCAACGCTGTATGTGTGCATCTGTGTTTCATTTGGTCATTTGGTTCACACGCTTCGAGCCCCGCGGCACATCCGGGATGGCGCTTCAGAACTAGCAGATTGATCTGCTGTTTCTTTGAACGCAAAACGGCCAGAAGGGTTTCGTTTAAGCGAAACTTTTCTGCGTCTTTGAGAAACACTTTCGGAATATTTTTCATACATCTTATCCACTTTTGGATGCGCCATACTGCAAGGCGGATAATGCAGCGGATCAAAGCGAACCCTGAGCGATAAACGTACCCACCGTAATGTAACGTTGACGATATGTTTTCGAGTGAAACTTGAAGTATATCGGAGAGAAAAGTTTTAGTTTGAAAGATTTATCGGAAGGAAATCTTTCAAATCTCAGGCATCATGCGCCAAATTGAAAGGCGGAAACGATCGGGCGGGAACCCCTACCCTAGGGCTCTCGTTAGCAGGCGGGAATCCTGCGAACGAGAAGAAACCCTTCCGATAGATCGAACCGCCGTGAAAAGTTGACCTTAGCACAGCTTTGACCGGAAGCGTACATTACGGTGCGCTGCGGTCAGTGGTCAGCCACGGAGCCTCGTTAACACTGTATCGCGCGAGAAATCTGCCCCGCCCGTGCAGTGACAACATTTCCGATGCAGAGTTTCACTTCGCTTCCCAAACCACCGATTTCTGATATCTGGTTGGTCCGACTTGAAATAAAGCGCTGTAATTGGTTTATATTGCACACGGATTTCGTATTATGGGGGGAGCAGTTTTGATTTTCCCCCAAAAATAATTATGTGAGTGGATAGCCCGTGATCAGGGCTACAACTTTTATGGGCAACGCACTATAAATAGGCAAGTATACGGGAGGTGGGGGCGAAAGGGAGCATACTTGCTCATTTATAGTGCGTTGCCCATAAAAGTTGTAGCCCTGATCACGGGCTATCCACTCATATAATTATTTTTGGGAAAAAATCAAAACTGCTCCCCCCATAAAACGAAATCCATTTGTCACGTCAGCCAATCACCGGGCTTGAAATTGTATCACAACGAGCTGCACCAATCAGTCACCGTGCGCAACCCGCGTGCGATTTATGAGTCGTCCATTTCCAGGGGATCGTGCGACGATCGTTGGCCAAAACTTTGCGAAACAGAAGAAAAATGCAACCAGGAAAGGTTTAGGGAAATTATATAGAGCACCGCGCGCAGTGACGGCTGAAATAGTGGTCGCAGCGCATCATAGTACATGCACATTAAACGGCATTATGCACATTTAGTCGGTTTCGAGTTACCCACCTGTCAGAATACGGAATCTGATGGTGCAGATACAGTCTGACAGAATATTTATGGTCGCGATGTAGCCTTTTGGGTCATCATGACTGCGGCGATTACATCGAAAATTTTTGTATAAGATAAATAGTATATGGAGACAAAACGATGTACGATGTCAGCAGATGTCGAATTCAGTTTTCGATTTTTCGATTTCGGTCATCCCCCCGTGACGCGACGGTGTCGTCGGGAAATGAGGTGCGAACGGAAGGTCAAAGGCAAAGGGGAAGGCAAAGGGTTTAAGATTTAGCGGCAGTAGGAATAGTTTTCAGAAGCATATGAAAAGTATTCTAGGGCTTCTGAAAACTATTCCTACCTCTTCTATATGAAATATACACATAAGCACGAAGGCATCGGCCACGCATCTTTGAAACTAACGAGTTTCAAAGATGCGTTTTTTGTCATTTGGGTGCGCATACCCAAATAACAAATCAGCCGAGCGCTTCCCGTTGGCGTGGGGTATCCAACGCTTGAATGTTGAATATTCATTATAATATGAGTTAGCATGCGAGGTTGCAAAGGCATCGGGACAGAGTCTACGAAACTGTCCTATGCCTTTGCCTTTGGGTTTGGGTTCGAACGTACCCAAACCCAAAGATGGCAAACAGCCGAGGGCTTCCCGTGCGTCCTAGCGCACGAAACTTGGCACAAATACTTCCAAGATACATATCTTTAAGTTACCTGAAGCTCAAGGCTTCAAGTTACTTGTGCGCGAAACGCGCAATTTATTTCTAAGGCAGATATTTTGGGTTTGGGTTCGAACGTGACACCCAAACCCAAAGATGCCAAACAGCCGAGGGCTTCCCGTGCGTCCTAGAGCACGAAACTTGGCACAAATACTGCCAAGATACATATCTTTAAGTTACTTGAATCTCAAGGCTTCAAGTTACTTGTGCGCGAAACGCGCAATTTGTTTGTAAGGCAGATGTTTTGGGTTTGGGTTCGAACCCAAACCCAAAGATGCCAAACAGCCGAGGGCTTCCCGTGCGTCCTAGAGCACGAAGCTTGGCACAAATACTGCCAAGGGATATATATCTTTAAGTTACCTGAAGCTCAAGGCTTCAAGTTACTTGTGCGCCCAACGCGCAATTTATTTCTAAGGCAGATGTTTTGGGTTCGGGTTTGGGTTCGAACCCAACCCCAAACCCAAAGATGCCAAGCCGCCGAGGGTTTCCCCTGCGTGTGCATGTGTGTTAATTCATATGAAATATTCCATGGAATACATATGAATATCCCGCACAAACGGGAAGCGCTCGGCTGTTTTGTAATTTTAGGGTGCACCCAAAATACAAAACGCATCTCTGAAACTCGGAAGTTTCAAAGATGCTTGCCGGTCGCGTGCAGCAGTAAAAGGCAAGGCAAAGGGTTTAGGATATAGAAGAAGTAGGAATAGTTTTCAGAAGCACTAGAATACTTTCCATATGCTTCTGAAAACTATTCCTACTGCCGCTAAATCTTAAACCCTTTGCCTTCCCCTTTGCCTTTGACCTTCCGTTCGCAGCAGAGGCCTCTGGTTCGCAGCTTTACCATGTGCACCTCGCAGCGGTGCGTCAGTCGAGTCGATCTGTGAATTTCCCAAATTAATTTTTCAATTCTACATCTGCTGCATGTGGATGACGATGGCTGACGCACTTTTGGACCTCCGTTGAGTTTCGCTATGAAAATCTCGACCGAGCCCCCCCCCACGTGGTCGAGATTTTCATAGGAAACTCAACCGAGGTCCAAAAGTGTCTCACGTAACCAGACACGTCGGCTCACACGCTGTCGCAGACGTGTACAAAATATTCCTTCGCTAACCAAGTTTCGCTATGAAAAATCGAACTCAACCACAAAACTCGACCGTGGTCGAGATTTTCATAGCGAAACTCAACCGAGGTCTCAACCACGAAATTTCGGGTCTCACGATCAAAAATCCGAACCGAAGCGTCCGATCGAAAATTCTTTCCATCGTGTCCGCGAAACGCAGTGATGACACCTTGGTTAAACCACGGTTTCCATTTCAAATGTATGATGCGCTGCGACCACTATTTCAGCCGTCACTGCGCGCGGTGCTCTATATAATTTCCCTAAACCTTTCCTGGTTGCATTTTTCTTCTGTTTCGCAAAGTTTTGGCCAACGATCGTCGCACGATCCCCTGGAAATGGACGACTCATAAATCGCACGCGGGTTGCGCACGGTGACTGATTGGTGCAGCTCGTTGTGATACAATTTCAAGCCCGGTGATTGGCTGACGTGACAAATGGATTTCGTTTTATGGGGGGAGCAGTTTTGATTTTTTCCCAAAAATAATTATATGAGTGGATAGCCCGTGATCAGGGCTACAACTTTTATGGGCAACGCACTATAAATGAGCAAGTATGCTCCCTTTCGCCCCCACCTCCCGTATACTTGCCTATTTATAGTGCGTTGCCCATAAAAGTTGTAGCCCTGATCACGGGCTATCCACTCATATAATTATTTTGGGGGGAAAATCAAAACTGCTCCCCCCATAATACGAAATCCGTGTGCAATATAAGCCAATCACAGCGCTTTATTTCAAGTCGGACCAACCAGATATCAGAAATCGGTGGTTTGGGAAGCGAAGTGAAACTCTGCATCGGAAATGTTGTCACTGCACGGGCGGGGCAGATTTCTCGCGCGATACAGTGTTAACGAGGCTCCGTGGCTGACCACTGACCGCAGCGCACCGTACGATTTCGTGGTTTAAACCATGAACTTCTCATAATGACAGTTTACGAACAGGACCACTAGGTCTGTAGACCTAGGGAAATGACAGTTTACGAAGAACAGGACCAAATAGAACAGGACCTAGGAAGAGTTTACGAACAGGACCACTAGGTCTGTAGACCTAGGGAATTTGGTCCGGCTCCAAATCATAAGGAGCAGAGGTGTAGAGAGCACAGACGAGAGCTCACCGCTGACCTGAGCATATCATTGCAGCTCTCAAATTTCAAATAGTCGACTTATTACTTGACTCTTGAGTGCATATAGTTATTCGCACATTTCGTGACAGTATCCCGCCCCGTCACTCCTCCAACTGCACAGCATATGACCGATGTTCTCTCCAAATATTACCACGCTATGAACGCCCACGACGTCCAAGCCGCTCTCATTTATCTTGCTCCCCACATCGAGGTCACTTTTCCCGAAGCAGAGCGGAACTGGAGCGGTCGTGACAACGCCGATGAGAAGTTTGCCGCGATGTTTGTGCGCATGCCAACCTTTCACGGGAGTTATGAGGTTAACTCTGTTGAGCATCTGGAGCCCGGAAAGCAGCTCGTCCGAGTGTCTTGTAGGTTTGTGTGCCAGCAGTCCAACGCGGATAGCTCAAGAGACATGGAATACTGTGTGGAGAACGATAAATTCACTGTGATCCGCCACTTGTGAGAGACATGAGTGCGAAGCTTTGGCAGAAATACTTCTGATTGAGTTGAAGCCACCTTCGTCATCAAGATGCGCTTCGAGACGAGGTCTACTTGGACATCGATCTTGACAGAATTCGAATTTCTTAGGCATCGCTGTCCACAGTTGAAAAGAATTGCTTTATGAGGAGCTCGTGTAGTGTTGCTCGCGCTGCTCGGCCACTCTCGGTCCAAGCAGTCACGCTCGTCGGCGCAGTTGAACATCAGTGTGCGCGTGAAGAATTTGTCTACCTTCAAGTGGTTGTGAAGGGGATGCTGGAGTTTTGGATGCTTCAGTGGGCGTAGCTGTGGCTCTGGCTACTGCAGCATGCGCAGCTGGTGCTTTGACTACTTCTGAGAGTGTGGTTGGTATTATTTAGTGATGGTGGTGCTGGCGCTGTGGCTGCGTTCGAGGCTGTAGCTGGAGCTGTGGATGCTTCTGGGTGTGATCCTAGTGTTTTGATTACTTCAGAGGTTCCTGCATGTGCTGCGGGCGAGCGCGCGCCCTTGGTGGTTACTGGTGCTGCTGCCGATGTACCGGCAGGGGGTACACCTGTACGTGGAAAGTCGCCGAGTAGATGCACAAGTTGGAGCACGTGCAATTGGAGAACGATTCCCTGGCGGCGTTTGCGGCGAATGAAAGTCACTACAGCACAGGGTATGTGTATGTGCCTGAGTCATACATGTGTGTCTACGTGCTGTCGAGGCGGACGGAGCGAATCTTCAGAGGACGAGCAGGCGGCGTGGGAAGCACACCATGAGTTTTCTGGGCTTTCAGCGGTGCAGGTTGAGCTGGAGGCTGGCACCTCCGAGCTACCGCTGAGTATTTGGGTGATAGTGCTTTTGCTGCTATGGAGGAGACTTGTGATTTGGCGCTGAGTGCGGGGACGTGCGACGGTATTATGAGGAAAGACGGATGGGGAGACAGAGACTTATGGTGCAGAGTGTTATGTTGCTTGTGAGCCAGATGCTTATACACCAAAGGCTAATGAGCCCGAGGCTTGTGCGCCAGATACTTATGGGCCAGGGTCTTTGTATGAGCCACAATATCACGAGCCAGATTTGTGTGAGGATGCTTGTATTCCAGCTCCTTATGAGCCAGACTTTAATATGGTGGAACAGTCGAGCAAAGTTATTATGCAGATGCTAGGTGCTATGACGCTTATGGTTACGGGTGCTAGTACGAATAGCTTCTCCTTCTCTGAGCGAAGTTGCCAGCGTGGGGTGTTTACGAGCTATTTGCAGGCGGTTCAGCTTCGGAGTACTTCTTTGTTTTATTGAGGTAGCGGCAGTCGTTTTTATTTTATCCGAGTGAGATGCTATGGTACCGTCAGCCCGCTGATTGATTGGGAGACGGAATTTGAAGTCAGAGATTAGCTTTGGCACTATTGCGATCACGTCAATCATTTGTGCGGGTTTATGGGTTGAGGATGCATGTTGTTTTTCAGTGGTGCAGTTATTTTCCTTATGGGCTTGTGATGTAATTGGAAAGAGAATTCATTAGAAAGAGAATATGGTGACAAGGTTTTGAGCTAAAGCGTTGTTGGATTGTGTATCCCTTCATAGACATGTGGTTTGCGGAATTATCTTGTTCATGTGAGCAGTATTGCTTTTTATCTCAGCAGTTGCACAGTTGAGATTCCTTGTGCAAGCTGGATTATTGTTCGGGAATGAGGCTGGTGCTCCGGAGACGGTAAAGGAATGTTTTGGCCCTGGTGAGCGGCACATGCACAGCAGCTGCAGAGACTTGATCCAAAGGCCCCCTAGGATAGTGAGACAGCGAGGCGCCATGGAATGGGAAGCCTTTACCTGTAGGTTGTTGGATAGTCACCGCTGTGAGACGCCATTGATTAGCGAGAAATTGTCTCAGATTTATTGGGTGTGTCGGACTTTTTTTGGTAGGGGGTGTCAATTTATATTTGAAGCCGAAGCTCGTTTATAAAGTTTTTGGACGATTAGGAGGGACACATTATTACTTTGCAATACCTGCCTCTGCCTGCTGTGCCCCTAAGCATGTGCGATTACAACAAACCAAAGTACACAAAACGTGAAGCGAATATCCTTGCACCCCCGCACAAGTGTTTAAACTGTGCGGGCCTGGAACTGATCAACAGGAACACAACTTCCTAGACCTTTCAAACCGCTTTTACCGGCCATGTGGCGATCATCGGTGCGGGGACCGGTGGCTGCGCACTCGCCCTCGCTCTGTAGCAACGGAATATCTCCGTCACGGTGTGGGTCTCCTCTTCGCTCTTCCAACTTGAGAGTCACTGTGCACAACAAATCAAGTTCAACATGATTGCCACGCTTTCCAGGCGCGGTGAAGTAGTCCTGTTGTGGGCACACTATGAAGATAGTAGTTTATTGTATTAACTTATTACTTGTTGCAGTCCTGCAGTGTGGTGCAGGATTACTAAATAAAAAGCCGGCCATATTAGCGATCACTCACCAGAAATAACTATTCCGGCACTTCCATAACAGATTCTGTTTTCATCTGTCATGTGTCATCTGGTAGCTGCATGTCAGTGGCACATCAGTGACACATCCAATGAGATCAAGTCAGATCTTCTATAATTATCTAATCTCTCAGGTCAGTTCTTTTATAATTATCTGATCACTCCTGGTCTTTCACCTGATTCATCATTTAACATCAGTTATGTATATGACCCCTGACCTGTCATTCCGATGACTATCATACAGTTCCTCTGTCATATATTGTAGACTGATCATGTTGTTGTCACACTGTCATACTGTCAAACGGTCATATCACGTCACGATACTATGTCCCCTAGTACAACTCCCTCCCCCTTAGGTGTGAACCGTCCTCGCGTAAATTCACAGGGTGATCATTTGACAGTTTTTATCTATCTAATATGGTCCATCTGCTCATCAGAGGTTTCAGGCGAGTTTCCTCAAGGTCACGTTGCCAACGCTCACCATTGATTTCGCTCAACCTTCCACTACTGATATCTAGGGCAGGTCTTCAATGTGGGTGTTCTCGTTGAAGTCTTCCGTGTACTCTCGCGATGTAGTCTTCGATATATGCTCCAGCACCGCGTTTACGTCCTCGATGTTCTCGTCCAAGTGCAACTCACAGAACAAGTGGTGTAACAACGCGCGAGGTACTGCGTACACTGCTTGGGCAGACCGCATCCCGGGCACGTTGGAAGCACTATTCCCGCTTTGAGAAGTATTCTCATGTTTCTTTAGCGTAGCTTTGGCGGGACAAGGCGTGGTTCCTGTGCACTGCAGCAAGGGCACGCTTATCGGTGTATTCGTCCAAATGTGCGTGGGCTTCATGTACGGGGCTCCGTAGCGGCAGTACATAGTCAAGTGCGGTTCGGGGAGGCCCTTCATCACTGGTCGCGTGTGCAGTCCACGAGTGGCGTCACCAGCTGGGTTCTCGATGAAGTAGTAAGCGGGGTCGTAGAAGTCGATGATCTCCCTAGTGCGTTGTAAACGTCGGTCTGCAGTCTCGATGTCAGATTCCCCTACAGTCTTGGCTTTGTTGTACTCAGTGCAGGGAGGGCTGGGCCAACTCACGTCGAAGTAGTGCCGAGGGTACTGCCTGTAATCCCACTTCAGAATGTCTGCTGCGTGCAGCGGGTCCCATTTAGGGAGTATGTCTGCAGTCACTACCTCACAGCCCTTGAACTGGCGCTGGAACTGCGTCTCCACTGACCCTGTTCCGCTGAAGAGCACCAGAATGCGTGTAGGTTTCTCCACCTCCATCAGGTGGGGCTGGAAGGCAGTGCTAGCTCCTCTTGTAGTGGGCGTCGGTGGCCTGATTGCTGCCAACTGAGGTCCCTGGGAGGTTTGCTTCCCATTCATCTTCCGACGTCGGTTCGGACGCACTCCTTGTTCTCGCTTCTCCTCCTCTTCCTCGAATATGCGTAGGGGTTCCAGCCTTCCTCCTTTGCATTCCAAGTCCTCTCTCGTTCTCCATTGGTTATGGATGCTGGGCAACCCTTTCCATTTGGTGAGCCATTCCTGCACCACGTGGCCGCCTTTCCCACCTAGCTTGCGCGTGCGGGTGCGGAGTATTCGCTCCACTTCGACCTCGCGCTGGCCTTCCACCATGACTGGTGGTGGTGGCGCTTCGGCTTGTCGGCCCGCGAACTGTCCGGCCCCAGACACGACGGGCGTCAGTCGGTCGGCAGTGAAAACGTCGTGCATGTTCCACTTGGCCGGGAGCTCCAATCGATAAGTTGCGGGGGCTCCGCGGTCCTGTTGGGGTAGCTCCATCTGGCGGTCGCTGTAAAGGCACTCCACGATGGGCAAGGGTCCGTGCCGAAGCTTACGCAGCTTCGGTTTGAGCCCCCTATCTCCTGGGATAGTCAGGTGACGACCGTCGACCCACACGCGATCCCCGACGTTTAGACTAAGAGAGCGGTGTCGGGAGTCGAACTGCTCAATCATGCGCTGCTGCGCCAGGCGCAGGCTCGCTCTGGCGGCTTGCAGCTGCTCCGCAAAGCGCCTGGCTGTCTCGTGAGCGGTGCCGCGTTTGGCTACTGCTCCTCTCCCCCCCCCCTTTAGGTGCAGCTGATGCTAGTGCTGCTTCCAAGAAAAAGTCCAGCTGGGTGGCTGGGGCGTGTCCGTACACAAGCTCGAAGGGTGAGAACCCAGTTGCTGCTGAGCGGGAGTCGTTGATCGCGTATTCCGCCGGGGCGATCCAGAGGTCCCAGTCCTCTTGATTGTCTGATGCGTAGCTGCGCAGCATGCGCTCCACGGTGTGGTTTGTGCGCTCAGCCTGCCCGTCGCTTTGGGGGTGGTATGGCGTAGTCGTTGCCACCTTTACCCCCATCAGGCGCTGGAACTCCATGTGCATGGCATCCCGAAATCGCGGGTCCCTGTCACACACGATTTTCATTGGGGCTCCGTGCAGCCGCCACACGGTGTCCATGTACAGGCGCACTACAGTCTCGGCCGAGCTGTCGTCGTAAGTCATGGGCGCCACGTGCACCATCTTGCGGAGTTTGTCAGTGAATGTCACGAACGCGTTGACGCCTCGATCTGTGTGGGGGAGTCCCGTGACAAAGTCGATGCTGACCACCCACTTGAACAAGGGTTCTAATTAAAATTCACCAAGTTTTTCAAAAAAATCGAGAATGGTCCTAAAGTGCCAAAATGCCCCCTAAAGTTGGGTAATTAGGATTTGGTGTCCTAAATACGCCCCTAAAAGCCGCGGAGACAGGCGAGAATCTGAGATCGAGAGCCTAAACGCTTGTATAAACTTAAAGAAAGGCTAATCGATGTGTATAAATTGCGAGAACATGGGGGAAGGCATACAGTCGCGGTATAAATGATAGAAATTCCATGGCAAGCAGGTGATGAGTGCATAAATATAAACTAAGATAATAAGATAGCGAAATCGCATGCATGGCCATGGCCGTCATCACGACGAGTCGATCACGATGGCGCTTGCGATCGATTGCGCACGATGATGATATGCAAGGCGAGATATCCCGCCTGTTGCCTGCGCCACACCAAGTCGTGTTTGTCTTGAAGTTCTTTACGATTTGAAAACGAGCGGTTGACTCTCGCAAGAGAGTAAAAAATAAAAAAAAATAAACAGCAAGCTGCAATGGAGAAAACGGGAGACAGCGGTCCTTCCTCGAAGAGGCAAAGGACCTTGCAGGTTTGGAACAGATTACACTCGTAGCCCTACCGGCTGTTAGCTTGCTATTTAGTCAGCAGTGGTGTTTTCCTTGAGTAGGTTCACAGGCATGCATGTGTGTTTACGTTGGCGATTGCTCGCAGGATGGTCCTGTGGGAGGCGGCGTGCAGTCCGCGTCGCGTGGCGCAGCCTTGCTTGGCGTGGCCATGCGAGTCCCTGGAGGGCAGGTGGGTTACCTCTAGGTGTTCGACATGCGCGTGTATTGTTTATAGGGAAAATGCGTATTGGCCAGTTTGTGAATATTCGACGGTGTCGCAGGTGGGTGCTTCTGCGCGGACCGTGATGCCCTCGAGGAGCGTCGGAGGCAGCATCATGCATCGTACTGCCTCTGGACCTGCTTTGCTTGGCGGTGCATCCAGCGTCCCTGGAGGGCAGGTGGGTTGCCTCCAGGTGCTGTATTTGTTCATATGATTTTGGGGGGAATATTTGTATAGAGTATGCTCTCGCCGGATCTTTGTACCTTATGCGCATACTTGTCTAAAGCGTGCCCCACGCCGCCTCACGGTCTAAATTGTGCCTCACACCGCCGCATCACACCACCTCACGGTCTGGAGCGTGCCTCACACAGCCTCCTGCAGTGCGCGCCGGCGGGTATGGTGGTGGAGCTGCTGCTGCACCCCAGGGGCCTGCGGTAAGTGTTCTTGGACCGTTGACATTTCCGTGTGACTCCTCCCGTAACTCAGCTGCCTGCTCTTTCGCTCTAGGAACGTGAACATATTGGAGCGGGTATGTTCGTTTTTTGGGGGGAATATGTGTATAGAGCATGCTCGCGCCGGATCTTTGTACCTTATGCACATACTTGTCTAAAGCGTGCCCGACGCCGCCTCACGGTCTAAAGTGCGCCTCACACCGCCGCATCACGCCAGCTCACGCCCTACGTTTCTAGACGCGTGCAATACATCGTATTGAACACATGTTGCAGGCATATTACACGCGTATTGACAATACATGTTCAATACAATACAAAATGTTACAATATGTGTGCAATATGCCTGCAAGCGCTCCAACATATGTTCAACATAGTATTGCAGTGAGCCCTCATGTATTGGAGACATATTGAAGTTCTGGTGCAGAGAGTTATTTCAATATGCCTTCAACATATGTGTAGTATAGGGTTGGAGACATGCACCATGCATGTCGCAAACACTATGAAGGCATGTTGCAGACATATTGCCCACATATTGTATACATATTGTAAGTCAACATTCAATATGTCGGATACACACTGCGGACCTACTGCATACGTATTGAACATGCAAATTCAATATGTTGTATATATATATATATATTGCGGACCTATTGCATATGTATTGAAACGGAACATTCAGTATGTTAGATACATAC
>LGRX02015890.1:0-15004 GCA_001247695.2 Cymbomonas tetramitiformis | reverse complement strand
GAAAGGACGGGATTCGCAGTGGCGGAGTGGGGGAAACGGGCTGAAGGTGGTGGTCCTGGGGCATGCGCAGGTGGGAGCGCAGGCGCGGGATTTGTGGGGACTGCGGTTGAGGTAGGCGGTAATGCAGAGGCTGGCGGCCCAGGAATAGGCGGTGGTGCAGGTGTTGATGATGGAGCGGGGAGCGGGAGAGGCGTGTGGAAGGGCATGTGAGTGGGTGGTTGCGCGGCCACCACGCTCATGTTTCGGTACCAGTCTGAGTTGCTGACTTCGGACCACGCGGCGAGCCCGTCCTGGTCGAAGTGCAGCATCTCGGACTCCCGCGCAGTGGCAGGAATCCACTCCCACACCGGCTGTCCCATACTCGTAGATCGCACATTAGCTGCAGCTGGGTCCCCCATGGCCATGTCCATGATCTCACGGTCGACCATGAGTACCCAGGTCTCCACGCGAGGGTTGGTAAGGAGCAGCGGTGTGTGATGAAGACGTCCTCCCATGCGTGCATAAGCTGTCAGCGGAGCTCCCAGCAGATGCATGATTGTGAAGAGGATGGTGTCGCCCTGTACTCCAGCCCTGTGACGTTCGTCTCGTGGTAAAGAGACAGTCGCCGCACCTCGCACCCCCGCTGGCTGATATACCCACAGTGACCCACCGTCGTGGGTGATGAAGAGGGCCCGGACCTCTGGATACTGGGGGTAAGAGGGACCGGGTCCTCGGTCGGGATCACCAGGAGGGTCTGTCTGGGGGTGGATCATCAGGAGGACCTGGGGGCGAGTTCCTGGGGCTGGGGACTCTGCGCTCTGAATCAGGGTCACCACCGCCATGCACCACTGACTCCATCGATTGTCGTCGGCGAGCCACCATCATGTTAAGAGGGGCCTGAGTGAGAGGTTCAACAGGGACCGCTCCAGTGACAGTCAGAGACTCTGGGGGAGTCTCGCTGTCTGCAGCGTCCGCCTCGAGGGGCTGATCCGTCGCCAGGGCTCCCTGTGTACTGCTCTGGGGGTCGCCTGATGGGGGGGGGTTTCTGCAGATACCGCTGCGCCTGACGGGGCGAGACCTCTTGAGAGCACCGCGGAGAGGTCCAGGGCTTGCACTGCCGCAAGAACCTCTCTGCGGATATGTTCACTTCGGCTGCTTGCGTCCGAATCAGACCCGGACCTGCGAGCAGCTCTCCGCCTGCGCTCTGCCCGCGCATGTGTGCCCCGGCTCCCCCTGGACCCCGTACTGGTGCGGCTGGCGTCCGTACCGGAATCGGGGTCGGAGTGCTCTGGTGAGCGGCTCCTCAGGCTCGGGATGTGCCTGCCGTGCGTTGCAGGGCCCGAGGACTCCCTTCGGGAGCGTCGACGCCTGCGGGCCCCTGGGTCAGCTGTCACCGCTGGAAGGTGACGCACCAGGAGTGAGGCCCCGCTCGGAGCGCCCTGTCGGAATCCGCCATCAGGAGGTGCCTGCAGAGGGTCTGGAAGAATCGTGGCGCCAATGCTGATGAAGGGCGGCTGTAATGAGGGGTCCGCCGTAGGGTCGTACAGCATTGAGGTGGTAGGTACCAGCTGTTGCGGCCGTGGCTGCTGCTGCTGCTGCTGCTGCTACTGCTGCTGCTGTTGCATTGGTTCCAGCGGTGGTTGCTGTTGCGGCCACTGTTGCTGGTACGCGAGCCATTGCTGCTGTTGTTGCAGCTGTTGTTGGTACGGCGTGGGGTACGAGCCCATGGGGTGATGAGTCCCCAATGTAAATGGCACCGGGGACACTCCCCCAGCAATGGGCGCTGATTGGGGGAGTACCCAGCTGGAGCCATTCCATACAGCTTGTGCAGGGGTGCCATCGGGCAGAGTGTATGGGCGTGGTACTGCGGTATAGGGCATGGTGGTGCCCGGGAGTGGGAAGGGGAAAGTGGAAGCGTATGCGGTGGGGGACGGAAAGGTGAGGGGTGAAAATAATGGGGGGCGTAGCGGCTCTGCACTGACTCCCATGTTGGAAAGCGACTCTGAAGTGTGCTGCGACATGCTAACTGTTGAGCTGATCAAATCGAGAGCTGGGTGTGGCAAAAGCCACAGGTGAGCAGAGGGTAGAGTCTGCTCGCCTTTTATTTACTCTTCGATGTCGCTTTCTGGGGGCGAAGGAGGAGGAGAAGGAGGGGGGCTAATATCTGGAGATGGAGGAACGCCGTCGATCACAGCTATTGGAAATGCACCAGGAAGCGCGGGATAGATTGCTAGATCTTGGTCAGCCGGGTAATTGAAGAAGTAGTTCCCCTGCTGATGCCACTCGCGGTCGTAGTGTGCTGGTGGAATAGCCAGGGTGACGTTATCCAGGCGCTCAGCTGCTGTCCTCCACTTCGTCGTCAGAAGAGGAGGGCGAGGGAGGAAGAGGACCCTCTGGAGAGTCGTTCTGATACCAAATGTGCCCGTGGGCAGTACGACAGATGCTCGGAATAATGTTTTTGATTGAACGTGCAAAGGTACACAATTCGGATTTTATAATATACTGGATCAGGGCCAGATTGAGGTGCAAACGATAGTTCGGTTCCGAGTTCTGAAGGCTAAACACTTCTCAAGTGCTCTACTTATTCACTCGTCACTCGGGCTGCAGGGTCAACCACCCGGCACCCGATGTCACACCACGGCTCAACGTTCAATTCCCGATCCGATCTCATTTCTAATTCCGATTCGTCATTCTCGATTCAGATGTTACGTCGACAGACTGACACGATGACTGCCATACAGTACTGTCATACTACTGTACTGTCATACTGTCATAGTGTCATAGTGCAATACTGTCATACTGTCATACCCCCGACATCTGATATTCGATTTCATTGTCTTTCCGATCCCGATGCGAATCTGGTCATTCCCCGAGGATCTGACTAAGTGCCACGATGACCACCCCACAGTACTATCATACTACTATAGTGTCATAGTGTCATAGTGTCATATTGTCATAGTGTCATACTGTCATACCCCGGACATCTGGTACTCATTCTCATCGTGATTTCAAGCCCAATTTCACTGACATCGTGCCAATCCCAGATTACTCCCGATGCCACACATACGGACGCATAGGCATATCGGCTCACGCTGTGCCTCCGGGCACAGTGGTTTATCTGGACCTCAAACAAGCATTTGATAGAGCTGAATTCAGGATGAGCAATTTAGCGCTCAGAAAGCTAGGACTCCCATCACAAATAATTAACATCATCTCAGACATCACCAATGATGCCTCTAGAATGGTACTTACTGAGGAAGGCCTCACAGATGAATGGTCCCTCGAATGTGGAGTTCCCCAGGGAGAAGTTTTGAGCCCACTAAGGTTTGTAGCCATTATTGATATCCTGGCAATCTGGTTAGCAAAAAGAGCAAACGGTGCAAACCCGACAGGAACCACATATGGATACGAACTCAACTCGGAACGCCATAGACCAGACAAACCAGGAAATAATGTTATTCCTCCCTCTCAAAACTTATTAGAAAAGGACACCCCTTTAAATATCTTTGCACGGTTCTTCTGTGATGACATCATGCTCGTGGGAAAACCTAAAGACGAAGTTCAAGACATGCTAGGTATAGTTAATGAATTTATGAGCTTCATCGGCATTCCCATCAATGTTAAGAAATCCAAATACTCTTACAGAAAGCGCATCAAACCCCAGGGCAAAATAGTAACACGATATGACCTGTCTGATGATTTACTCATCTCTGGGGGTCACCTGGAGCCCAATACCAATGACTCGAGTCCTTCCATTGATGCGAAATGGATATCCCCTGAGTCACCAGAATTTCTCGATTTCTCTAACAGCAAAGAGGTAAACAGATACCTCGGAGTATGGTTTGCACTAAATGGGGAATGGGACAAACAGGCGGAAATCGATCCTTATCGACAGACTTAAATCCACTCTCACATCCATCCAACTGCAACACATGACTCTACACCAGCTAAGATATGTTATAAATGCGGTTGTAGTTCCGAGGATGGCGTACCCCCTTAACGTTACCTCAGCAATTGCCAACTCCTCAAAGAATGTTGCAATTGAATTAGACAAAATGATAGCTTCGTTTATAATCAAATACCTGGGCTGCCCAGTTGACACTAATCACCAAATAATCTGGACAGCAGTCTGCCAGGGCGGGTAAGGTATTGATAGTGTCTTCGATATTGCAACCGCGTCGTGTATTACTGAAACCATGAACACCTTGTGTTCTGCAGATGAACACGAATATTGGCAACACAACCACACGGACCGTATCACTGACCCTCACCTTATCTCACTATACCGTAGAAACAGCAATTAATGGCTTAAAATAATAATTCAAAACATGAACAACGAAATGAGTAAAAATGCCATCTCGGGCTTTCCCTTATCACACTATGCAACCTATAGTCACACAAAAGACAAACGCTCTAACTGGTTCAGGCGTACAGGTCACATTATGGCAAAACTTGGATACGCTATCGACTCTAAAAATTACCCTGAAAATGAAGCGGGTGAAACCACATTAATCACCACCCTTCCTAGACAACTCTACATGTCGAGGAATGTTACCTCCGCAATTCAAAAATATAACCTCAAGCACACAGGTTCCTTTCTGACTCCCTGCGGTGGAATGTTAAAAAACTGGCAAGAAAGCAAAGACTTTTTCAGGCTGAACGGTAATAGACCCCCTGGATGGCTAACCGAAATCGAAAAGGAAATGCTTCAAACCCCTGTAGATTATTTTGGACCCACAGGCCAGATATGTCAAGAAACAATATAGAGACAACATAGTACCCCCGGACACGGGTGAGTTTCATTGGAAAGGAAATGGTGACCGAGATTCCATCTCTCTTATTCACATTACAAATATTGACTTAGAGGCCATGTCAATACAATACACAGAATACAGTAACAATGCCACAAACCCTAATGTCTTTGTCAGAATCGAAGGAACCAGCAGTTTTCAATACGACTTTGAATATAGCATCACTGATGACGGTTGCATCCTAATTCCAGCAGGTTCCATTTTCGAATATAATGACCATATGGACCCGCCCTCTTCTGTTCTTGCTAAAGTCAATGATATTAACTCACACTATGATTACATCTCAGACAGGCAATATGAGACCATTATTGCCAGAATGAAAAACAAAACTGCGGAAGAAGAAAGTGAATACAGCTGCTCTAGCGACTCAGAAGAAGAATCTACCCCCTTCGCCGAAAAGAGCAAACAAATGGAGGATTATGATATGGCAAGCGATGGTTCCCTATTCGCCGGTAAAAAATCAGCATGCAGTGGTGCAGCATATGCCATAAAAAACTTTGACAACGGAATGCCACTTGTTCGGAAGATGATTATCCCCCCCTCAAGAACTTTCGCCGCACCGGGGCTTCTTATCAAGGAAGATATCCAAAACCCTAGTAGTACATCTGCCGAAATTGCGGGACTGCGATTCTTACTCACAGAACAAAAAGAGAAGCTCCTCAAATCCATGACTCCAATGGTACATGCCATTGACCCCATGGCCGCAATATCTGCTGTAACAAAGGATGGCAGATCCATGAGTGCCCGGGATAAATTACGTGAAGCTAATCGCAGAGATGTGCAGGCTGTTCGCCTACTGTTAGAAGAACTTGGCTTCTACAGTGAAGGAGATCACAGTAAGATTATCCTTAAATGGATCAGGGGTCACAATAATGACAAAGTCCATGACAGAGTGGACCGTACTGCCAAAAGAGCCTCATTCAGAGGGGGTTGTTTAGACATCTCCCGCTACGACCCTGCCGAGGAATTGCCATTCTCGTTATTCTTTTTTGAGGTCCCTATTTTAGGTGATATCCGCAGTCACATTAGAAGAATTCAACGTCTCTCACACTACCATAATTGGAGAACTCTACAGTCTCAAGGGAAGTACTTGAGGATGCTCGACGAGAATAACACCACCCCCACTAAAGATATTTCCAAAATTACGCCTAAAGCTTTCACTGCTTCCAGAAGCAGAGAACTCCTGGGTCTCCAAGCCTCTCCAGCACGTTTATTCAAACTGGGGAAAATTGGGACTGAAAACTGCCCCTACTGCCAACAGAATACAAAATGCACCTTCGAACACATCCAACTTGAATGCTCAGGACATAATAATAGTTTGCATAGTCTTAGAACAACCCAAGATGGCGAACTAAGGAAAATCATTGCTGAAGAAATCTCAGAAAAGCCCAAACTACTAAACCCTGGAAAAGGTACCACATACATCGAAACACAGCCATCGAAACTTTTTCCACTTGCTGACCTAAGACAGGAAATGCATGAGGAATTATACTTACACGCTCTCCCGGAAGCTAGCATGTACCGACCATCAAGTTCAAAAAGGAATACCATTGCTGTGACCGCTAAACCCGAAGTGGACCATGTCACGGGGACAATTAAATATCCCGAACTCCAATATGTCCAAAAGAAAGAGTTTTGGAAACTTCTGGCCTGGCACCGCCTTTCCAACAAAGCAGTCCCATGCTCACTTGCGGAGTACTTGAATAGGGCACACGATATTCATGAAGCACTCAATGCATGTAAGTTTTAATCGGGGGATCCTAAAAACTGCTACGCAATCAGAAGAAGCCTCTTAGATATTTTGGTGGATGACAGGAACCTTGACAAAAACGGCTGTGAACTTTTCTCAAACCCACTAAATGCCCACCCTATAATCCACTCGAGAAGATGCATACCCACCACAAGAATGAAAAAAAGCCCTCAGGCCCTTCTGCCATCATGGCAAAATTGGCTTTGATGGTCTCGCATGGGATGCCTACGTGGATCCGATAACAGGCATCGGCAGAATCGTTTATGGAAATCCCCCCTTTGATGGGAAAGAAAAGGGCAAATCTTCGGCGGTTATGACTACCTTGGAAATGGGATATAAAGCGGCCAACACCGTCCCCGGATTTTCAGGAACATGGATTCTTCCGCTGTCTCCCAAAAACCAAAAAAGATGGTTCGATAAAGGTTTTAAACTTGTTTTCAGATTCCCGCATAACACTATTCCATTTATCCCACATGGCTATTGGACGGGTGATGACCCCTACGTTCTTCCAGGTGGTGGATGCTATAAGGATGACTTTTCTGATGCTGTTATCATAGCTATAGACAGTGCACCCAGTGATACTCAACCAGCCTTTAACTGGAAGCCTACACAGAAAAAGATTGCTAGATGGTTCCTTAACGTCCTTCCTAAGTCCAGAGTCACGAAGAAGAGGCTAGAATACACAGGAGTCAGCCCTGATATTTGGAATGAAGTTCTGAACGAAAACGACAAAGTACTTCCCTCTTCGCTTTGCCCATGGCCCACTCAAGACCCTCCTTATCATCAGAGTGATATTGAGCCTTATTATGGTGGTCACCACGACACGACAATCACAAACGCAAATTCCAAGCCCTTCATAAGCACCGTGAAATGGCCCAAAGTTCTTACACTCATGGGATACCTCCCTCCTCTTTTTGGTACTGTCCTCAACACGATAGGTGTTCCCCGTGGCAAGATTAAACCTCTCCTTAAAAAACTTTCAAGAATTTGTAGGCAACACACCAAAAATAGGCGAGACGTGTTTCTGTTAAACACCACCACCACCTTAAACACTGACCCGCATACAGTTGACATCTCGAGCAGTGAAGCCATGACAGAAACAGAAGCTGTGCAGCAGTCAAACGACTTTCTTCAAACCCTCCTGCAATAATTCTCGAAAATTTCGCAATATAAGATGGTTCCGTGTCCCCTAGGGGAGGGGCCGTCCCCCCTCCCTCCCCCGCCACCCCCTCTCCCCGCCCACCCGACCCCCTTCCTCAACGTCTCCAAAACCCCCCTTAATTCTTCGACTTCCCTCCCCACCGCTCAGATTCAGCCACCCCTCCACTCACCCGGCCATGGCTGCTTCTCCATCTTCTAGAGTTTTTTATTGCCTAGCACTTAGCTTTTTCTCTAGATGTCACCCTGCTGAAAAGTGGGTTGAGCCCCTTTGCGGGCGCGCTATAGCAGAGGGAGTAGCCCCTGGTGTTTTCACTAGCCTGCTTTACAGGGTTACCGCACTCTCAGGACTTTGTCCCCTTTGCTAGCATAAATGTTTTATTATTATTATTATTATTATTAATCTTGGCGACGCGGTGGGAGGTGCGTACACGGTTGCTATTCCGCCACGGCGACATGCACGGTATCGGGAGTTGCGGCAAGGATTCCGCACTCTCCGCATTGTACCGCGGCCGCCAGAGCTGTATGACCCCGACCCACCAGTTCCGCCGTCACCGCCTTACCCGCCACCGCCGTACTCGTCCGATGACGAGGAGCCGAGCTCTGGTGACCATGCGGCTGTGATCGAGGGTTCAAAAATTTCTTCTACGAATGATTTACCACCGGCCCCGGAGGCCGGCAACTACTTCACCCTCACGCTGCTCCGGGCCGGACCGCCAGTCCCGCAGACCTCTAGTGGCTGAAATTGATCACACCGCGCCTGCCTAGAGATTAGCTGCTCGTTAGCCTCCTAGATGTGCAGAGGAGCTCTCAGAATTTGAGCTGTGTTTAGGGTTTTAGCACCTAACAGCTGTATCTGACAATCTTTGTTGTGAACTGGGACCGCCCTGACCAAGAGTACAGGCCCCCAGCTGTGCTACAGTTTCCTCCTAAAGTTAAGTAGGGAGTTTGTTGCTTCGTTTCACTACTAGCTCCGGTCACCACCCTAGGTGGTGTGCTGGATTTGACACTGTGACACCAGAAACTGTCACATGTCACTTCCTATAGTAGGCTGGGTGACCGTCACCAGTAGACGGGAAACACCCGTTAGGTATTTATGTTATATCTCTCTTTATCAAGACACCTTTTACCGTTCTGATTCCGTAACCCTTAACTCATGGTTTATCGCGCTAGTTAGATATATATTACCGCCGAACTATATATCCACCAGCAACGGCAACCTTGATTGCGGCATTGTCCTTTCTGTTCGCTACACCAATACCCCTGGGCTTGGTAGCATGAGTGCTCCTAAATTCATTAGTGACCACTTCAAGTGCAGTCTCCAAATACGTGGCTACTGCTTCAATCAAAGATCTGTGAATAGGAAAATGTGCGGAAACAGAGCCTGTGTTAAAAGCTAGAACCCTGCGTTTTCAAAGTAAAGATTTCAGCTCCCTCTGTTCTACAATTGCCTGCTTGCAGGATTACAGCGGACTCATGCCATTGTCATTATTCTCAGCGTAAATGTTATGTACCCTCCCGTCTCCGACGGAGGGCCCATGCGGCGTTTAATGTGTCGTCGTCGTTGTCACACTTTCGTTTCAGTACGTGGTCGCCAGGTTTTTATATCAGAAAATGCGACATGAAACGCAGTCCGCAAAGCTCCCAGAACGAAAGTTGGTGACACTGTCATGAACGTCGTACGGCGTATTAAGATCATATTTAAAAACACGATGGAGATAAAATCCAAGATTAAATACTTATAGCGTTAATATTGGGATTGCTTATATGTATCCGCTCCGGAACGTGCAGGTGCAATTAAAGGACACCAATGTCTGCCGGAAGGGCATTCTGAAGGTTTGAGGTAGTCGAGGGCTTAGGTCCTCCCAAACAGTCTTTGGGGATTTGCGTGAATCCAATTTCTCGCAAAGATTTGGCATGCTACTTCTTTACATCATCTCTAGAGATGTACGAATGCAGCTGTTCCCATCGGTTTCTCGCAACGCCCCAAGTAACGTTTGTTCAACAGCCCATATGGACGTACTTCCTGCGTTGGTTTGCGTATTTAGTAACTTACACGCGCCATCCCGGATGTGCCGCGGGGCTCGAAGCGTGTGAACCAAATGACGAGATGAAACACACATGCACACATACAGCGTTGAAAATATGTTTCAGTCGTTGTTATTACTATTTCTTAGCGTTCCCTTCGGCAGGATACCGAAGGGAATGCCGTTTTGCGGATGCCAGTTCCCGCTTCCGCCACACGAAGCGGGGAATCCGGGATCTGCTTCCAGTCACCGAATCTGTGCGGGGATGCTTCCTAGCGTTCAAAATACCTTATATTAATTAAACATTATTCGCTTCTAATATATCGCGAAGACTTGTCATTCTCTTCATTAATCTACCCTGCGCACTAGGTTTTCACAGTGTGAAGCGCTTAAGAAGCGCGAACGGAAGCGGGCAGATTCCAGAAAGATACCGGTGCGATTTCGATAACGGTTTAGATGGCCTTCTGGTTTAATCGAACGGCTGTTTAGAATTTGTAAACAATGAAAAATATAATTCGCATCTGAGGAATCGAAAAGGAATCCGTCGCGCTTTTCATTACACTCTTAATACGCCGTACGTCGCGTCGCCTGTATGGGCTGGAACAGGAATTATACACAAAAAATGATTTCCCGTGTGTCGTGGTCGTGATCGTCACACTTTCGTTTCAGTACGTGGTCGCCAGGTTTTTATGTGACATGAGACGCAGTCCGCAAAGCTCCGAGAATGAAAGTTGGTGACACTGTCATGAACGTCGCCTGTATGGGCTGGAACAGGAATTATACACAAAAATGATTTTCCGTGTGTCGTGGTCGTGGTCGTCACACTTTCGTTTCAGTACGTGGTCGCCAGGTTTTTATGTGACATGAGACGCAGTCCGCAAAGCTCCGAGAATGAAAGTTGGTGACACTGTCATGAACGTCGCCTGTATGGGCTGGAACAAGGAGAAAATGATTTCCTGTGTGTCGTGGTCGTGGTCGTCACACTTTTGTTTCAGTACGTGGTCGCCAGGTTTTTATGTGACATGAGACGCAATCCGCAAAGCTCCGAGAATGAAAGTTGGTGACACTGTCATGAACGTCGCCTGTATGGGCCGGAACATGAATTATACACAAAAATGATTTTTCCGTGTGTCGTGGTCGTCGTGGTCGTCGTGGTCACACTTTCGTTTCAAGATGTGTCGCCAGTTTTTATGTGACATGAGACGTACCGCAGCTCCGAGAATGAAAGTTGGTCGGTGACACTGCCATGAACGTCGCCCGTATGGGCTGGCCATGGCCGAGCTCCGCAGGGGATTCGGTCGCTTACTTCACATTGGGGGCGGGGGTATGGGGGCCTGGGCTGGCCAGAGCCCCGCAGGGATTAGGCTGCTTACTTCACTTTTTTTTGGGGGAGGAGGAGCCTCCTCCTTCCTCCATTGGGCTGGCCGAGCCCCGCCGGGGATTCGGCCGCTTACTTCATTACGCGGGTGATGCCCGCAAACCGCGAAAGCTCCGAGAATGAAAGTTGGTGACACGGCGGTCACGAACGTCGCGTCGTGTCACAGTATGAGTATGCCGAATAGGTTATTCGTGGCACGAATGTCGCCGCTGAACGAAACACTCCGCTAGAGACGCTCGTGCGGTGGTATTTGTATTTCTATATGTGTAATTTCATTTTGGCAATCGTGATACAACCGTGTTAGCGTGACACCCCCCTTTAGGCTATTCGACATTGTTTAATTGCATATTGCTACAGGAGAGGAGACGGGAGGGTCCAAAGCACCGCGCCTTCATATTATTATTATTATTATTAAAGAATCCGGTCTTCGTACAAACGGTGCGCCGAAAAAAACACCCACCAGATCGCAATGACCGATTCAGATCAAAATTTCAGGGTTTTCGATGCACTGTATGTTCAACGACCTAAATTCGCTAACTCATTTTTTCGAAGCGCAGTAAGTTTTCATGTATTAGTATGCCACTTAGGAAGTATACTGATAATTCAAATTGTTCCCAACAGTGTCCTACGTTTTAGCGCGAGAAGATTCTTGAAAACGAGCCTCATTTCGTTGCCTCACACCTTGTAGCGCTCAATCGAGCATCGGCTATATCCCCGTTCGTGCGGGGGTATATCGGATGTGCGGCGCAACGGATGCGCAAGAGCCTCAGGGCACTCAGCATCAATATTCTGTTTTACTTTTTACCTAACTCAAAGCGAATCTAAAGATACAAGCGAAAATCCGTTGAAAATCCGTTTTACTTGAGAAGTGGAAACTTTGCGCGAAGGGCTAAGCCCGCGGGCGTCTGAAAATGTTGAGAATGGCTTACTTGATCCCGAGATTGTTGGTACCCCCGTGATACTAACAGTCTGGGGAATAAGATATGACCCATATGCTGAAATCTGTATAGGCAGCCCTGACTGGGAGTCCCGGTCAGGCTTCTATGACAGACTCCTAGGCCAACACTGGACTGCTGACTGATCTATAGGTTCGTGCTGTGACACACGTTGTGTCACAGGTAGGCTAGACTCCGAAACCGTCCGAGACCGTTCCGGGTATATCTAGCTTAGGATTTATTTATTTTATGAGTTTATCCACACAGTTCGGGAGTTTCTGATATCTAGTGAACTAGGATATTCCAGTAGGTCGTGGCCCCATCCACGCTTTTATTCCACTTGCTGATTTGGCCATGATTGGCTAAACGGCCGCTTGGAGAGGTGGTGCGCGCGGGCGCGTTTGGGTGCGACTAGGATTTATGGTATGAATTGTTTGCGGTAAGCAACTGGGAGTGGCGGCCATGGGGACCGCGCCTCGTTACGGACTAGTCTTAGCAATGTTCGGATCCAGTTTTGCACCGGCACTGGCCCTGCTGGTTACTGTTTTCTGGGCTGGTGTTCGCGACACCTTCGACTTCGACGACATCTTCGAGTGCCCCTCGCCGCTCCACTCTCTTAGCTCCTCTCCGCTGCTGACCATTACCATTTTTCCGCTACCACACCCAACCGCGCGACTGCGTACCACCTCCCCTCTGGCTTTTCAGAGTATGGGTATGTTGACCCGAGCGAAGAAGTCCCTGGACAGGGACAGTGACATTGACGCCTCACTGAGGCTATTAGACGGGGTTCGGAACAGTCCGACGGTGCGTACGCCAACTGTTCCGACCCCCGCTCCGACTAACAGACTATTGGGAATAAATGAATCTCGATCGTCGTCTAAAAACCTTCATTTTGACACAATTTTCGTCGTCTAAAAGTTATTGCCACGTCATCTGAAATGTGCCACGTAAGCGACACGTAAGCGACACGTAAGCGACACGTAAGTCGTCCCGCAATTTTTATTACAAAATATTACTCGAATTATTTATTTGTGCATGATGCTTTCGTACTCGGCGAGTCCCGGTAGATTTTTTTGTTGCATTTTTGCTCATATGCGTGCATATCATGTACAAGTATGCAAATATGGGTACATCCATGTGCAATTTAGGCCAGCATGCACGGTACACGTTTATGGATGTGCATATTCAGGTGCTTCAATTCCCGTAAAATAAGTTGCAACTGAGATGGGTACTAGCATATGATACACAAATCTATATCACCATACAAATTTATTCAAAATACACCAAATATTTGTCTATGATGTCTTCTAGGCAAGAGATTTCGATCATTTCACCGTGCTAAGGCTACTATATTGCTGATACATTGGAATCTATATCTTCAATCCACAATTATTTGCGGTACTTGTAGGTTTTAATTCCCTCGATAGCGAGGTAACGTTGACCGCAATGTTGACGCTCTATCGGAGAACATAAATGGCAGAGCTTTATTGGTCAAGGCAATTGCATCGCACGCAATATAGGTCGATTTCCTCTTCTCGTTGATGCCGCGGAATAATAAGCGCCCAAGTGACGTCGATTGGAATGACCAGTGTCCTTGGGGTAACCCATTCGTTCCCTATTGGGCTCTGGTCGGGATAAAGTTCCGGTTCTTGAAGGTCAAAAAACATGTATTTCCGAATTCTCCAGGTGTAGCGCCACCAAACGATCCCTAAGTCCTGTCGGTGTCCCGTATGTCTGTCCTCGAAGGTGTTTAAGAACTTACATATCATCCAGCTGTCTACATTGCATTGAGGACATCGCATGTGGACCATTCCATGTGTATTGATAGCGTCTGCAGTGGCTTCATCACGATCGCGTGTCCCATAAACTCCGAATCGTAGAATTGAAGGCATAACGTGGCCACGATGTTGCAGGATTTTATACCTGTAGATAACAATGCTTGCAAGGTGATTAGCAGTTGAAGCGAGCGTCGCCCATAGCAAAAGTCGAAAATATAAATTGTGAGGATAAATGTGGAGCTATAATACCTGCAGATGGCGATGCTTTCAAGGTAAGCAGCAGATGTTTGAAGGTATGGTTGAAGGTGCGTATGTTAGAAGAAACAAGGGGAAATGAATCTTCAAGGGTCGGGCAAGAGCTTTTGTACCTGGTCGTGAGTGGACCGCGGGTCGTGCAAGAGTAGTGTACTTTTGGTCCAATCAAATTCGTATATCTCGCACATGCGGGATCACTTAGTCGCCGATTTTTTAATCAAAGACAAAAACACAACCGAGGCAGAAAACCCCATACACAGGCACATCAGCATATCGGCAAGAAACACAAGCCATTGACGAATGAACATTATACACTTCTACCACATTGTTAACATACAGTAATCACTCACCAATAAGAAAGTCCTAAATATGGGGTCAGCCAGCGAATTTCGTCAAGTTGTGACCCCCCCGCCAGCGCCAGCGACCTATGAAATTGCTAAGAATAAGAAATCCCGATTTCGTAGCTCAGCCAGCCAATTTCTTATTCTTATTGCTTAAGGAGGAGGCAGCCAGCTATCATGAAATTGGCACTCAGCGACGGCCACATACAGTGGTAAAATTTTAGTATGGATCCTGAAAGCCGTGAGCAGACATGTGATAGTTGATAAGTCACTTTTCGCCGACCAGCCAACGTTTGCACCTCCGTTCGAAAAACTTCAACAGTGTGTATGATATTTTTATTGAGATAAATTGTGTATAAGCATCAAAATCCTTGTTAAATCAAGTAAACCCACCAAATAATCCAGCCAAAATTTCTTAACCATTTTTCACTATGATTCAAGCCAACCAGCCCCTTGATTTCTTATTTTGGCAAATTTCTTAAGAAATTAAAAGAAATTAAAGCTAGCCAGCAAATTTCGTCAAGTTGTGACCCCCCAAACGCTGGCTGGTTTCTTATTGCTATTATTTCTTATTGGTGAGTGATTACTGTAT
>LGRX02015889.1:29892-55855 GCA_001247695.2 Cymbomonas tetramitiformis | reverse complement strand
CTGCCGGGGCTGCGGCCGCACGTAGTGCGCGTTGGGCTGCCGGGGCAGCAGTCGCACATAGTGCGCGTTGGGCAGCCGGGGCAGCGGCCACACGTAGTGCGCGTTGGGCAGCCGGGGCAGCGGCCACACGTAGTGCGCGTTGGGCAGCCGGGGCAGCGGCCGCACGTAGTGCGCGCTGGGCTGCCGGGGCAGCGGCCGCACGTAGTGCGTGCTGGGCTGCCGGAGCAGCAACCGCACGTAGTGCGCGTTGGGCTGCCGGTGCAGCGGCCGCACATAGTGCGCGTTGGGCAGCCGGGGCAGCGGCCGCACGTAGTGCGCGTTGGGCTGCCGGGGCAGCGGCCGCACGTAGTGCACGTTGGGCTGCCGGGGCAGCAGCCGCACGTGGTACGCGTTGGGCTGCCGGGGCAGCGGCCGCACTGCGCGTGTGCTGGTCAGCCAGGGCAGCGGTCGCATTGCGTGTGCACTGGGCTGCCAGGGCTGCGGCTGCGTTGCGTGTGTGTTGGGCTGCCGAGGCTGCGGCCGCACTGCGTGTGCATTGGGCTATCGGAGCAGCGGCCGCACTGCGCGTGTGCTGGGCAATCGGGGCAGCGTATGTGTGTGCGGTGTGTGTACGCACACCATCCTCACCCGGTATATCTGCATCGGCAGTGGTGTCCGCAGATATATACGCGAGTGCGCGAGCACTCTTCCCGACCGGTATACACGCATCCGTCACATGCGTGCGTGTACGCACACTATGATCCTTGCCCGGTATATCCGCACTGACGACATCCGCATCGGTAATGTCCGCAGATGCATATACGAGTGCATGCGTACCCTCCCCAACCGGTATCCATGCATCCGGCACACGCGTGTGTGTACGCACACCATCCTCACCCGGTATATCTGCATCGGCAGTGGTGTCCGCAGATATATACGCGAGTGCGCGAGCACTCTCCCCGACCGGTATACACGCATCCGTCACATGCGTGCGTGTACGCACACTATGATCCTTGCCCGGTATATCCGCGCTGACGACATCCGCATCGGTAATGTCCGCAGATGCATATACGAGTGCATGCGTACCCTCCCCAACCGGTATCCATGCATCCGGCACACGCGTGTGTGTACGCACACCGTCCTCGCCCGGTATATGTGCATCGGCAGTGGTGTCCGCCGGTATATACACGAGTGTGCGAGCATTCTCCCCGACCGGTATACACACATCCGGCACATGCGTGCGTGTACGCACACCGTCCTCGCCCGGTATATGTGCATCGACAGCATCCGCAATGGTAGTGTCCGCAGATGCATATATTAGTGCATGCGTACCCTCCCCAACCGGTATACACGCATCCGGCACACGCGTGTGTGTACGCACACCGTCCTCGCCCGGTATATGTGAATCGGCAGTGGTGTCCGCATATACATACGCGAGTGTGCGAGCATTCTCCCCGACCGGTATACACGCATCCGTCACATGCGTGCGTGTACGCACACCGTCCTCGCCCGGTATATGTGCATCGACAGCATCCGCAATGGTAGTGTCCGCAGATGCATATATTAGTGCATGCGTACCCTCCCCAACCGGTATACACGCATCCGGCACACGCGTGTGTGTACGCACACCGTCCTCGCCCGGTATATGTGAATCGGCAGTGGTGTCCGCATATACATACGCGAGTGTGCGAGCATTCTCCCCGACCGGTATACACGCATCCGGCACACACGTGTGTGTACGCACACCGTCCTCGCCCGGTATATGTGCATCGACAGCATCCGCAATGGTAGTGTCCGCAGATGCATATATTAGTGCATGCGTACCCTCCCCAACCGGTATACACGCATCCGTCATATGCGTGCGTGTGTGCGTGTGTGCGTGTGCGTGTTGGGCTACCGGGGCAGCGGTTGCACTGCATGCGCCAAGGGCTGCGGAGTGTAGGAGTCTACACCTTGACTTCTTCTCTTCTTTACGGTTTCGGACTTATACTATTCTACACTTATTAAACGACCGCACGAGGTATGCTTACGCTTGGTCAACTACAAGACTTCGGTTTCGTAAATCTATATAGTTATGCTTTTGCTATCAGTGCATGCTTTCAATACACAATATACAGCAGTTACGGCTCTTTACTTTTATGTTATACTTTTCAGTTCAGTTCATCTCCCCGAAACGGGTTACTCTTAGAGTTCTTATACATTCAGGAACTCTTTCCATAACTCAACTGTACTGAGTACTCCGTACAACAAGCTAGGCACCTCACATCAACATCATTCTGATCGGTCCTACTGTACTCCGTACTGAGTACTCTTGCGTTTTATACTTAGCCGTTTTTCTTGCTCTTGTGCTTGCCTCCTAGCACAACTCCCCCCCCCTTAGGGAAGGTCACGTCCACGCTGACCACGTCGGACCAGTAAAGTTTTTATACAGATCTTCTACTGTTGCTCAGAATGATTATACAGGTCTCAGCCGCCTGTTGTCTGGGATGACATTACACTTCCCAAGACACACCGCAATAAGGAGATCGACCTCTTAAGCACAAGGGTCGGCCTCTCACCGGTCTGCCATCTGCACTACCAGGCTCCCCCAAGGCTCAAGGTTTCACATCCATTACCACGCTCAAGGTTTTAAACCTCCCAACACGGTACACTTACAGGGGATGACAATAGGTTTGCCAATTACCTGACAGTTCTCGGGATGCCGGCCCGGAGGAAAGGTTTTAAACCTTCACCGCCTCCTCGGAGTGCTAGAGCTTTTACCCAGATCTCCAACTGCTGCCCGGTCGTGCCAGGTCCGGAGCCAATGCTCTCGTGAAATGGATTATACAGATTTCCACCTGTTGCCTGGTCGCGCCGAGGCTAGAGCCACTGCTCGCTTGGATAGATTACCCAGGTTCTCACCTGCCGCTTGGTCATACCAAGGCTTAGAGCCACTGCTCAAATGGATTATACAGATTTCCACCTGTTGCCTGCGGCTGTGCCGAGGCTAGAGCCACTGCTCTCTCGGATGGATTACCCAGGTTCTCACCTGCCGCCTGGTCTCGCCAAGGCTGGAGCCACCGCTCTTCCCGGCGCTCCCCAACGCTCTCAATCGCTAAGACCACTCGCGTCAGATTCCCATCCGCCCTCAGGTATGATCGTCACCTCCGCTCGCACTCCCGCTAACGCTATCGGTTCCGGCTCAAACTCGGGCGGGTCACTCTCAACAACAGCTGACTGGACTAAAACGCTCATCTCGCTCAGCTCCTCCCTGACAAGCAGTTCAGACAGGAACGCATGCACCTCTTCATGTAGGGTCAGGTTGTGGAAAAGCTGTTTTAACAGTGCTGACGGAATCCCATACAAATTCTCTCGCGCTCCCATGCCCTTCGCGAACACACCTCCGGCTCTCATCGCGCGCCCTCCTTGCGCTACTTTCTCGTGCCTACCGTGCTGCCGGAAGAACTCGCAAGGCGTATCGGAATCGCACACTCGCAAGGGTGTGCGCAACGGAACGTTGGTCCAGATGTGCGTGGGCTTCCTGTATGCGGTCCCGTATTTGCAGTACGTGACGAGGTGCGGAGCTGGTAGATTGCTCATGCAGCGACGCGTGTGCAACCCGTGGGGCTCTCTTCCCCTCGGGTTCTCAATGAAGTATGCTTCGGGCCTCAAGTACCGGATGATCTCCAATGTCCTACGAACTCGCCTGTCCGCAGCACGCAAATCTCGGATGCCTACCGTCTTCGCTTGGCTGTACTCTGTGCAAGGTGGGCTAGCCCAGACTACGTCGAAGTGTCCTGGTCTGAACTGTCGATAGTCCCATCGCATGATATCCTCGCAATGTGTGGGGCCCCACTTGGGCTGAATGTCTACAGCAACTACTTCGCTGTTGGGAAATTGCTTAGTGAACTGCCTCTCGACTGACCCGGTCCCACAAAACAATACAAGAATCTTAGACTGGCCGACTGGCTCCTTCTCAAGTGCTGCGGCTCCGTTGACTGGCGGCAGGGTGCTCTGAGCAGATACTCTCGCGAAAGTTCCTACCTCCTCATCAAACCTCTCCTCTGGCACCCATGGCATTGCTCCGTCTACCTTGAGCTCCTCCGATAGCGTGGTCCATACCGCTCCTGCGGACTCGTCGCGTCTCTTACGGACCCTAAGCTTCTCTCGCTCCACTCTCTTAGCCTCGATCCTCTCAAACTCCAACAACGCTCGGTTGGGAACACCGGGCCTGCCGGCTCCGTCCCACTCCAGATCCTCTCGGGTCTTCCACTCGTTCTCACTGCGGGGCATTCCTGTCCACTTGACCAGGTACTCTGTCCACCTCCTGCCCTGGCGCTGGCGCGTGCGCGAACGCTCCACCCTCTCGACGTGGGTTTCCTTGCGCCCGCTGACGTCCAACGGAGGAGGGGGAATCTCCTTAGCTCTCTCAACGAAGCGGCTGCCCGACTCTACTGGCGAAAGCCGGTCCACGGTAAACACATCGTGCACTTTCCACTGCTTAGGCGTCTGCAACCTATAGGCCGACGGTGCGCCTCTATCGCTCGCGGGAAGGGCCATCTGCCTGTCGCTGTGAAAGACTTCCAGCACCCGAAGGGGCCCAAGGCGCTTCTTAAGCAATTTCTTGTGCAACCCGCGGTCGCCCGGCTGGGTGAGGTGCGTGGCATCCACCCAAACCTCATCGCCTACTGCGTAACTCCTGGACCTGTGACGCGCGTCGTACTGGGCGATCTGTTGCTGCTGAGCTAAGAGCAGCTTCTCCCTAGCGAGCTGCAACTGGCGAACAAACTGGCGGGCTGTCTCGTGGGCTGTACCCTTTTTTACTGCTGCGCCCCTCCCCCCCTTAGCTCGGCCTCTCCGTGATGCAAGTGCTGCCTCCACGAAGAAGTCCAGCTGAGAGGCCGGAGCGTGACCATACGTCAGTTCAAAAGGGGTGAATCCCGTGACGGCGGAACGAGAGTCATTAATGGCGTACTCGACCGGGGTACACCATAAATCCCAATCGTGCTGGTTGGCGTCGACGTACGCGCGCAACATGCGTTCGACCGTGTGGTTTGTGTGCTCTGCCTGCCCATCACCTTGTGGGTGGTACGGCGTGGTAGAGGCAACCTGGACTCCCATCAACCGATGTAGCTCGAGATGCATCTCATCCCTGAAGCGGGAGTCCCGATCACAGACGATCTTCATGGGAGCGCCGTGCAAACGCCACACTTGGTCGAAATACATGCGCGCGATCTGTGCAGCTGAGCTGTCAGCGTAAAGCATGGGAACTACGTGCACCATCTTGGACAACTTGTCCGTGAAGGTAGCAAACGCGTCGTACCCTCGCTCTGTGCGGGGCAGCCCAGTGACGAAGTCGATACTAACCCCTTGCCACAGTCTTACTGGGACTTGCAGGGGGTTAAGCTGACCGTCTGGATACCCGTTGCGTGGCCGGGTCTGTTGGCACACAACGCAGGATTTGCACCAGTCGGTGACATCCTTGCTCATGCGTGGCCACCAAAAGCGACGGGATACTCTGTCCAGTGTCTTATCCCTTCCTGTGTGCCCTGCTGCTGGGGACTCGTGTGCTTCGCGCATCACCAGCTCTCTGAGGGGGGAATCCTGAGCTAGCACTAGCTGATACCGCCCTTCTGCCACTCGCCATATCATGTCGTCTACCATGCGAAATGTGTCTGTCCTCTGATGTGGGGCTGCGATCAGTTCCTCCTTCAACGAGCTGAGGTACTGGCTGCGTTCGTATTCCGCTTGCAAGGCGCGGACGAACTCATCAGCCTTCAGTGGGCCTGATGCCGCCCTGGCCCTTGCTGCAACCCCTGTAGTGACTAAAGGTTCGTCGGATTCTGCCTCACTGTCCTTTCGCGCAGGCGGCGCTCGGGGCTTTGCCCTGCTGGCTGCTGGGGCCCACACCAGAAGGACCGGCCAGCGCAGCGGGGGTCGACCTCCATCAGGGGACTCGAAGAGGTGGTTGGGACGACCTTTTTCGTCCTTCGTGTCAAAGACTTTGACCGGATGAAGCCCATACTTGGGGTGAATCAACCGTCTCCAGGGGGCGTCATAGTCTGGCAGAAGGAACATCGCCGAGGTGTTTTCCGGATCGGCGCGCCACTCAGCAAGGAAATGCCGAAGAATTCTTTCTATCAAGTCTGAATCCTTCGTGTAAGGGGGGTTGCACCAAACGTGTTTCCCGCGCCACTTTTCCTTCAAGCAATCGGTCCAATAGGTGTCAACCTGCCGGTTAACGCCCATGGAGTCGCAACACGCGTCAACGTCAAACACCCCGTACTGGGCTGCTATCTCCTCAAAGCGCTCCCTGATCAGCTTCCAGTCCTGGCGATCTACGACCTGGTCGTAGTGGGAGCTACTTTCTGGGGGCTTAACGGGCTCAGGTACCTTTCCGGCCGCCTTTGGATGACTCTGGGCCTCAGGGTGGGGGAACTTCGGGTGACTCTGGACTTCTGCTGTGGCCTGTTCCCTAGCTCGGTCTGCTCTGGTCATGACTGCTAGCGATTCGGCATCCCTCAAGGATTTCTCGCCTACTGCTAGGGTGGCAGCTGCGTCCAGCCAAAGGGCCGGCGACTCTACCCACGTGAGCCCATTCAGATGGGTGAGCTCACCAATGACCGGTGCTGGACTGGTGGGAGGGAAGGACTCGTCCTCGGAATCACTATACTCGAAGGTGGCGCCTAAGACAGATGTGGGATCCTCGTCCCCTTCGCATCTCTTGCCTTTCGGCTCAGAGTACTCGGGTCCATCAGATCCATCGGTGGTGCGATCCACTGCCCCGAGGACAGAGGTAGGATCCTCGTCCTCTTCGGACCCCTTGCCTGTCGGTGCGGAGTCTCTGGGCCCATCCGTGGCGCGATCCACAATCCCTTTTTCCTTCAACCCTTCTCTGGCTGACATTTCCTGATAGTCTGGTCGCCGGGACTGCGCGTCTGGTACTACTAAACAGCGCCCTGGCACGTGCTCCATCTGATGGACTCCTACCTCTACCAAGTCCTCGTACCAGCGAGCCTGACGTCGGCTGAGCTCCCTAGCTGGGGCGAAGAGCCACTGAAGGGGTTTATGGTCTCCCATGAGCTTAAATGATGTGAAAATCAGATAATGTCTCCAGGTGACCGTGGTGCAGTGATGGATGGCACAAAGCTCCCGTTCCCCAGCGTGATAGTTCTGCTCTGCGCTGGAGAACTGCCGGCTTTCAAAGGCCAAGGGCTGTAAGCCTCGTCCCTGATCCTGCATGAGTACACCCCCTAGTGCTACTCCACTGGCATCTGTCTGCACAAAGAAGGGTCTGGAACCGTCTGCTGCACCCTTTTGATCAGGTAGGGCCAAGGCTGGGGAGGAGATCAAGGCAGTTTTTAGCTGTTTAAATGCTGCCTTTTCATTCTCGCCCCAGGTCCAGTCCACGCCGGATTTGGTGAGGCGGGTCAACGGGTACGCGATATCTGCGAAGTTCTGGATGTACCTCCGGTAGAAGCCACACATGCCCAGAAACTGTCGCACGTGTGTGACAGTTTCTAGGTCTGGCCAATCGCGTACCGACGCAACCTTATCCTGCTGTGGACGACATCCATCCCGATCCACCACATGCCCTAGGAACCGGACTGATCGCTTGCACAATTTGACTTTCGACTTTTTGAGGTAGACTGAATTCTTTCGGCATGCCTCCAGGACCTGGCGGAGGTGGTCGAGGTGTACCTCATGGGCGCTCTTACCCGGAACCTCAGCCGAGAAAATCATGATGTCATCTACAAATACTCTGCAAAAGGGTAGGTGCCCGAGGTACTGTTGCATCATCCTTTGCCAGGTACTTGGGGAGTTTGACAATCCCATAGGCATGACCAACCACTCGTACGCTCCAAAGTGCGTAGTCATTGCGGTTTTCTCCACGTCCTCTGCTTTCATAGGGACCTGCCAAAATCCCCAAAGGGCATCCATCGTAGAGAAGACGGTAGCCCCTTGTAGATCATCTAAGAGACTCTGGACATCCGGGAGGGGGTACTTGTCCTTGACTGTGATCTCATTGATCTGTCTGTAGTCAATGACTAGACGCAACTCCTTGGGATTACTCGGCTTGGGGACCATCAGCACAGGGCAGCCCCACGGAGAGGCCGAGGGTCGTATGTACCCTTTGGCTAAGAGCTCATCTAGCTGTTGCCGGAGTTGCCGCAACTCCTCCTGCGACAGCTTGTACCCTCGCCGGTGCAAGGCGTTCCCATTCCAATCTGGCCTGAGCCGGACGCCGGACTTGAATTCCCTTGACTGGACTGATTCCGGCAACTCTGTGCAAATGACATCTGCGAACTCCTTTTCCAGGTCCCTAAGCTGCTGCCAGATTTCCGGCGACACCGTCTCGTCTATCTCGTCCTCCGGCGGTTCCGGGGAGGCCTGAGCAGTCTGTGGGGCTGGCGGCGAGGTAGTACCTGGCGGGGCGGCCGGTACCGGCGGGTCTGTGGTCTGCGGAGCTGGCGGCGGGACTGGTGCCGAGGCTCGCGACTTCTGACTCTGAGGACTCGGGACAGTGGGGACTTTTGGTCCCGGTGGCTGCTCGGTGGAGGGGCCACTTTCAGCACCAGGCTGACCGACTGCTGCGACCTGGTCACGCCAACGCACTCGCTTACGCCGTGCTCGGGGTCGTCGCTCCGCGACCAGACCCCGGCCCTGCTGGAGCGCCGCGGCTGCCTGCGCGTGCCAGGTGGGTGGCTTCCCGGCCGCGTGATCCTCTATCGCCTGTCTACGCACCGCTGGCGGAAGCAACGCAAATGCTCCGTTCGCCTCCTGTTTGCTAGCGAAAAAGCTGAGAGGGTCAGGGTGATCCCCGGCCTCGTCGACCGTACTCGCAAATCCTTGTGGCCTAATATCCTCGACCACCGCCCCTACTCTCTGCAAATGACACGCTCCTTCCACGTCACTGTAGCCGGACTCGGAACTGTCCGAGACCAACCCTCCCGGCCCCTCAGACTCCTCAGCTCCGTCCGGCACCGTTGCGCTGGGACGCACGCTGACTTCACTATCCTCGGACCCGGAGGAGGGTTCTGACGCTAGGCCTGCTACAACATCGTTGGGGGAATCCTCGTCGTCGTCGGAGTCTCCCCCCCCCTTGTTGCAGGCCAACGCGCCAAAAGTCCCATCGGGGCCGAGGTAGACGACGAAAGCCTGCTCCTCTCTGTTTCGGAGGGTCCGCAGGTCCCGGCGAGCCCGACGTTGGCTCAAAAGGACTCCCTGTACCAGTGCCATTGCCGTGTCCTTGGACCGACTGGGGTCCGGTGACCCCGGCGAACAGCCGGTGATGACGACCTCTTCCCTGCCCTTGGTGAACCGGACCGAACCCCAGTTTTTATAATCCAGCGTAACCGGGGAAAGGTTCGCCAGCCAAGGACCCCCCAGGATGACGTCCACCTTGAGGTCGAGTGGCATTACCCGAAGCTCAACCTGCTGGCCGTAAGACCCCTTCGACGTCTCAGCAAGGAGCTTGGGCCTGATGCAGGAATTAGCATCATACGTGGTGCCGTCAGCCACTCGAACCCGCATGGCTTGCTCGTGGCGCACCGGCTTGACGCCGGAGAGCTTCTGCAGTGTACTCTTTGCGATGATATTGGTGGATGCTCCCGAATCCACTAACACCTTGACTCTGACGCCCGCAATCCAGGCCCAAAACAGCAACAACGTCGGTGTGCGACTGTGCCTGTCGAAACTCCTCGGGCGCGCTCCCATCGAGGACACCGCTGCCAGGGACTCACACCAGCTCGGACTGATATCGCCGTCCTGCATTATGCAGTCCAGGCGGGTGACTGACGTTTCTGCGTCGGAGTCACAGTCCGGGAGGCAGTAAGTACACGCGTCCGCTAGCAGGCCGATGGCGACTGCTTTCTGAACTGCGCTGCGCTCTGGGAAGTCTGGGGGGACACCGCGACTTGGACTGACGCTGCAGCCAGTTTAGCCGCTATGTGCTTTCTGACTTGCTCGTCCCGGTGCATCAGCTCATTGTCTTGCTGAAGTTCCCTATTCTCCCTTTCCAACTCCTCCTTTACGAAGGCGTGGAAGTCCGCCTGGCGTTCTGTTGAGGTAGAAGCCGGGTCCCTACCCTCCAACTCGTACCTGCGCTGCAATCGAGAGGTTCGAAGCGCCTTGTCTTCAGGAGTCAGCCATGGTCTGCGTTTCGGGCCCAAAGCCTGGCGAGCCCTGCTTCGGGTCAACCACGGCCGACTGGGCTTTGAAGTTCTCTCTGGTGGTGAGAGTTCTTCTCCCTCGGCAGGCTTGGGTTTGGCAACGCGAACAAACCGTCCGAACTCCTGATCCAAGATGGCTTTGCGTCGGCGATTGAACTCGCGCACCCTGACGAGCCGCTTCAAGCGCTTATCTAACTCTTCTCGATTCAACTGGGGCTTACTAGTCGTGGGTCCAAGCTTCTGTCTCATCCGCCTTTGCCCTGCCCTCCAAAGCGCAAGGGACTTGACCGGCCGGACCTCTGACTCTTCCAGCTTTAGATACCTTTCTAGCGCCCTGATGGCGGAACGCAGGCGAGCACTTGGCTGCTGGGCCTGAAAGGCTTTCCTAACTCTGGGGGGTAAACGCTGAGCTCTGAACTTCCAGTGCCCGCGAACTCTCGCAACATCCGACCCCTGGTTCTCCAGGTGCTGTTGGTAGACTGCCCGTGGCTCAACTGTGTGGCTCGACCGGTTTTTACCCCGGGTGTCCGCACCGGTGATCCAACAGAGCAGCTCCCACGGCTCCTCGGGACGCGGAACTGAGGCGGTTGCTGGGGTTCTGGCGGACTTCCAGAAGTTTGCCTGCTCTCTTTGGACGCGCTGCTCGACCTGTTCCCGCTCAGGAGGCTCTGGGCTTTCCGTGCGGGTGGCGGCTAGCATGTCTAAATTTTCCTGCTCATACCTCTCGACTCGACTCTGGCTCTTGAGGTGGCGCCTGGCGCTGCCACTAAGGTGTCTCCCACACCTTCTCCACCTATCATGCAGCACCTGCATCGCTGTGGACGCCGGCGCGGGGCCCTTTTGTCCCCCTGACCCCGCAGTGACGGGGCCCGCGCCCTTTACTGCGGGGAGGACGCCCCGGGCTGGGGAGCGTCCTCCTGGACAAAATCCAAACCGATGGCAGCCAAAGCTTCCTCCACCGACTCGTCCCCTATCAACGCCAGGGTGTCCTCCAGGAGGCACTTGGCCCACTCCTTCGGGCGCTGGCTCGCCTGCGGACAGTCGCGGGCATAATGGTCCATGCTCTTGCACAGACGGCAGCCCTCGTACTCTGGGGAGCCGAGTCGTTGCCCTGTGGGTGTCGGAGCGCCAGCGGATGTCGCCATGGCTAGCAGCTCCTCCGTGACATCTACGTGGGCCAGCAGCTGGACCGAGCGGCTCGTCTTATCCTGGCTCTGCCGCAACTCCCGCTCGGCCTCTATGGCCCAAGTCAGGAGTTCGTGGCGGCCTTTACTGGCCGTCCGGCTCAGAGTCAGGACCGAAGCGCCTTTCCTCTCGGCTATAAGGAAGACCTTCCTCCTTATCTCCGGTATCAATCCCGTAAGGAATATCTCCAGCAGCTCCTCTTCCGGCACCGGAGAGGTGAGCTCGTGGGCAGCCAGCATGCTCACGATGTCGTGAGCAAGGTGCACCCCGTCCCAGAACTCGCGGACCGTGCGAGTCTGTCTGTCCTGACTTTGACGCACGCGACGCAGGAACGGACCGATCGACGCCATTTCCCCCTTGTCGGGCATCACCAGCTGCGCCAAGGGAACCACTATGACGTCCAAGGTGAGGTTCTTACCTTCCCGAGCCTCCGTCAACACCGAAGAAAGCTCGCGGTACTCGGAGCTGAGTTTGCCGAAGCAGTGTCTGGCCACTTCTGACAGCAGGGAGTGGTCCGACAACACCTTCTCCTCACCCCCGCTCTCTAGTGGTCCCAGACGCGCCATCTCCATGGCGTAGCGCACCGGCTCCAGTTCCCGAACCTCCCTGACCTGCCGAACAAATCGGAGGAGCCGACCAAAGACGTGGGACGACCCCTCCACCTCTGTGTGGTATTTGTCCACTGCCTTCTCCATGGCTCTGGTGGCCTCCTTGAGAGCGTGCTGCTCGTCCTTACGACTGTAATGGCTCCGGGGCTCCCTGTAACGAGAGGAGGACGAGAAGGTGAACTGGCTGTCGCCATCCCCGTCTTCGCCATCGCCGCCAGGGTCCTCGTCCGGACTCCCCGGGCCTCCCGGCCCTCCAGGGTCACCGCTCCCCGAGCCACCAGGACCACCATGACTGCCGGCACCGGGCATCTCCGAAAGCTCGTTTGGCTCCGAGTGCTCCAGTTGAGGGACCATCCCCCCCCGTCTTCCGGCGTGTCTGCCGCCTTAGGAATCGGAGGTGGCATCACAGCCGGAAAGTGGTCGAAAGCACCGGGCCACACGTCCGCGGCGCAAAACCCACACACCGGCAGGTACACCTTTTTCATGAACGCCACCACACTTCTCTTAGCGCTTGCCTGACACGCCCACATACGCACCGGGCTCTCCTCGTGCCCGCACCCACATCGAGCGCAGCTCTCTGCGACGGACGCCAAGGCCGTCGTGAGACTGTGAATCACCTGGGCCCCGAGGACCCTGTTCTCGTCCGAGAACTTTGCCTTCAGGCACTGCCTGATCTGGTTGGAAGGGTGTAAGCACCCGGCGACCTGACCAAGGGCGCGATACCTACGAGCAGCGTCGTAAAACAGGCGCTGGGCGTCGATCCCCGAGTTGGCATACCCGACCACGTGTTTCCGGAGGGCGTCGCAGACCCGTATAGGAAGGGAAATAAAGTCCCATGAGTGCGGTGGAGACGCTGTCACGTCCGCGCGCGACTCCTCCGGAGGGCTTTGAACGTCCCGGTTTTCGACGTCACAGGTGACGACGGAAGTCGGCTCTACCAGCTCATGTCCCTCTCGGGAGATGGGCGTCTCCTGAACCGGACTCGACGCTGCCGCTGAGGGCCCCCGAGCGTCTGACTCCACGGGCCCTGGGGGCGAAGCCTGAACCAGGGCGAGCCTTTGGACTTGTGACTCTATGACCGCCTGCAGCCTCTCCTCCAGCTGGGCCTCAGCTGCCGCTCGCCGCTCCTCGGCGGCTACCTGCTGAGCGACGCTCTCGTCGACAGCCAACTGCCGGGCAGTCTCCCGGGCTTCTGCGGCCAGCCGGTCTGCAGCCCAGCGCTCTTCGACAGCGCGTCGCTCGGAGACCCTGCGTTCCTCGGCAGCGCGCTGATCGGAGATCCTGCGCTCCTCGGCAGCTCTTTGACTCTCTTGGAGTTGCCGAGACAGCTGTTCCAGGCGAGCCTCGGCAGCTGCCTCCCGAGCTTGCGACTCCTTCTGCCAGGCTTCCTTCAGCTCTTGCAGGTCCTGACTGTTCCTGCTCGAAGTGGACTCCGGGGACGACGACGTGTTCCCTGAGGAAGTCGGACCGGGGTGCGGGGCCGATGGTGCTCGACTGGGCTTCCGGGTGCGAGGCACCGGGCGACTGGGGCTGCTCGGCTTAGGCGCCTGAGTCCTGGGCCTCGGACGTTCCGCGGGATGCTCTTCCTCCGATGAGGACGAGAGGGGAGCAAACCGGTTCGACCAGTTCCCACCGGGGGCTGCGGAACTCGGAGGTGCTGCACCTGACTTCCTAAGACCCCTGTGTGACTTCCGGGTGCGGCCGCTCATTCTGACGGCCGCGACGACCGCTCTCCTTACCTCCTGGAGGTCCGCCCCTTGGCGTACCAGCTCCCCTGGTCTGCCGGCGTTGATGGCAAAGACAGAGAATCTACACCTCCCAAGGGAGTTGTGAGGGTCCTCGCGCTTTTGCTGCATCAACACCCTGGACTCGGAGACTGACTGCTGGTGGATCTCCAGACGATAAGCGCCGTCCTCGGAGAGCCCATAGTCCTCGAGCTGGAACCACATTAGCCCTGACAGCGGGTGGTCTTTCCCTAGGCGCTTTAGGCCTCGACGGATGTCCTGCCACATGGACTTCTGGTCGGAATCCGAGCAAGAGCTGACACCGGATGAGGTTCCCGCCTTCCTTACCGGACGCCGAGCACTCGTTCCCTGGGACGAGTCCGAGCTGACTGGGGTCGTCCTGGGGAGCCGGCGCCACTCGCGAAGACACCTCCTGCCCATCTGGGTCATCCGGTGTCTCCGGGCTCCAACCCACCAGGTGCTCCTCTCCTTGGCGAGCATCGTCTGCTGGTGCCATGCCATGAAGACTGCTCCAGCTTGACGTCTGCCTCTGCGCCACAGACCCTGTGTCTGGACGACATGCTGGCGCCATGCTGCGAAAGCGGACTCGACCCGGCGCCGACTGCCTTTGTCAAACAGGCCCTGAAGTTGGGCGACCTGTTGGGTGACGTCATTCCACGCTTGGAATGCCAGGCGCCGGAGCTCGCGCTGATGCGCTGACTGGTCCGTCCTGGCCCTCCATGCGACCCACGCAAGCCGCGCTGTTGCGCGCTGACGAGATGGCAGGGAGACTCTCGCACGTCGTTGCGCTGAATTCAGCGCCCAGGTGCTCCATTGACGGAGGGCCAATGCGAGCATGGATTGACGTCGCTCTCCTCGCCAAGCCGGATTGGGCTGGATGCGAGACTCGCGCCCCCGTGACTGGACGACGTCTAGCTGCTCTGGGCGCCGGACATCATCAGACTCCCCTTCTGCCGGGGGACTCCAGTCACTGGCTCGGTAAACCTCAAAGCGCCCTGGGGCACTGATGAGATTCCCTTGCTCGCTCCCCACGAGGGAAGAGAGGGAGGATGCTGCCGGTCCCGACGTCGGTTCCTGACGGACGACCCTACTACTCGCACTCCTGCTGGACGCAGGGAGTGGGGAGAAGGGAGCTGCCGAGGGGTTCAACCCCTTAGCAGAGCGGTCCGAGTCCGACCCGGAGCCGGCGCCTGCCGCCGGCGGTGCCGGAGCCTCGGGCGACGCACGCTTCCGGCGCGCCGGCTGCCGTAGCGCCGAGCTCAATGCGAGCTCGGACACTGGCTCAGCTCCACTGACCCTCGCTGGTGAAGGGGCTTTTGGTGGCGAGGCCCTGGGGGGCCCACCAGACAACCCTGGAGGGGCTCTCAGGGGCGTGCGCGCCGGTGTAACCTCGAGGGCCTCACCGCCGTATTGGCGCGCAAGCGCGCGCCGCACTCCCCCCCCCTCTCACGGGAGCGCCAATCCCGGCTGTCTGACCCGCCAGCTGCGCCCCAGAACTCCCCAGAGCCTGGGCCAACCGACAGGCCCGCAGCGCGAGACCCCGACCGACCGGACCCCACGGCTGAGCCGGGGGCGGCGCCGGCCCGACCCCCCCCACGCCGGCCCGACCGACCGAGGCATTCCTCTTCATCTGAATACATGGGCATAGTATGCGTGCTATGCGTGAGATCCAATTTAGCTAAAGCCGAAAGTGTACACGACACACGTGGCAACTAGAACCCGCCGATCTAGAAATTTACCACTTGCGCCCGAGCACAAGTGGCTACACCGGCCGAGGCGCGGAGATTTCCGGAAAGGAAGATCCTAGAAAGCTAAAGCCCCATGGGGGACATCAAACGTTGCACGCTCGCAATTTAACCAATCGAAAAGCGGTTGGTGTGGCAACTAGCACCCGATCCCAGGAATACGCCACTTGCGCGCGAGCACAAGTAAGCACACCGGCCGAAGCGCGGAGATTCCCGAATAGGGGGGACTAGAAGGCCAAATTAAAGGTAGGGGAAATCCCGAACCAACCCCGAATTTCAGCAAAGGCTTACGCAAAATTGAAAAATTTGCGCAGCGCTTCCGCCGCGAAGGGTCGGAATTGCCGAAAAACGGAGGCGATTTGGTTTCCCCGCACCTGCGAGCCCAAAAGCACGGATATGCGTGCTATGCGTGTATGCGTGCTAGGACTAAGGCAACGCTCGCACCTTAAAAGATTGTCGTCGAGCTAGATTTCTCCACACCGACGCGGCTCCAAGCAACCTGGAACCATCAATCCCACACACCACCGCGCAACAAGAACGAGAGCACAGGCATTCTCGATTTCGTAGTGCAAGTACTCGCTAACTAATCGCACAAGGCGGGGCGGGTTGATCAGAATTTGCGCAAGAAAGACAAGGAAGCAACGTGAAAACACGAACTAATTACCATTTTGTAGGAGTCTACACCTTGACTTCTTCTCTTCTTTACGGTTTCGGACTTATACTATTCTACACTTATTAAACGACCGCACGAGGTATGCTTACGGTTGGTCAACTACAAGACTTCGGTTTCGTAAATCTATATAGTTATGCTTTTGCTATCAGTGCATGCTTTCAATACACAATATACAGCAGTTACGGCTCTTTACTTTTATGTTATACTTTTCAGTTCAGTTCATCTCTCCGAAACGGGTTACTCTTAGAGTTCTTATACATTCAGGAACTCTTTCCATAACTCAACTGTACTGAGTACTCCGTACAACAGTCTAGGCACCTCACATCAACATCATTCTGATCGGTCCTACTGTACTCCGTACTGAGTACTCCTGCGTTTTATACTTAGCCGTTTTTCTTGCTCTTGTGCTTGCCTCCTAGCACACGGAGGCAGCGGCCGCACTGCATGCGCCAAGGGCTGCTGTATGCTTGACAGCCGACGACGTTCCAAGATTATCATCATCCGGTTCCTGCCGCCGGTGATATATCAACGCCGATACTGAAGGCGAAGTAGCATGCACGGCTGATGATGATTGTGTACACGTATATATAATACCGTCGGCTGATGATTCGACTTGGTCAATATCTGCAGTGGTATCATGACCAAGATGTGATGACGATATATGCCCGACAGGCGTATTGCTAATATCACATATAGGTAGATCGTGTGATGATGGTTTGGCACATTCAGATAATGCCAATAATTCGGTGCATGTCGGTGATAGTGGTGATGATTCGACTTGGTCAATATCCGCAGTGGAATCATGACCAAGATGTGATGACGATATATGCCCGACAGCCGTATTGCTAATATCACATATAAGTAGATCGTGTGATGATAGTTTATTGGCACATTCAGATAATGCCAATAATTCGGTGCATGTCGGTGATAGCGGTGATGATTCGACTTGGTCAATATCCGCAGTGGAATCATGATCAAGGTGTGATGACGATATATGCCCGACAGCCGGCGACACTCCATCACGACACATTATATATGAATGCGGAGGCGGCTCTGGAGGTGGCGAATCACCATGATCATCACTGATCCGCACTTTCCCCCCCCCTTGAAGGTGATGGAGGCACGGCGCGCAAGTGACGTCCTCATCATCATCATCATCATTATCATCATCATCATCATCATCATCAGTTGTTGCTAACGTGTCGTACGACAATGAGCATGCTGAACGCTGCATTCCTCCAGCAACGTTAGCATCGGCAGCAACCTCAGCATCGCAACTCCAGAAGTCATCCTCCTCCTCTGGGTCCGGCGACTCCTCAACCGCATCCACCGCAGCCCAGAAGGCATCGTCATCCATAGCCAATAACTCGGATGGAGTTACGGATAATAGCGTCACCCCTCTGGGTGACGCCGCGACATCCGGAGCGGAAATGCGTGCTGCTGCTGGATCATCGGGCGAAGCCACACACTGAGCCGTCGAAATCTCAGAACAACTACCACTTATCGGCAGCGCCAGCTGCTGTCGTAACCGTTGTTGACGTCGTTTGGCGATCCGATGCTGGCGTCGATGCTTGGCGATCAAACACCGCGTGTACGCAGCCAACTCCACCGTGCGCTGCTGGTCGTACGCACCAGTGCTCAAGGTCTGTGGATGCAACATACACGGCTGCATTGGTGACACCGGTAACGACACACCGGAATGCACACCCGTACCAGCGAACAAGCCGGTATTCGGACAGTACGGCGACAACCCTTGATACAGCGATGCGACCATCCGTGGTTGTTGATGATACGCGTGCGCCGGCAGCTGGTGTTGATGACTCAGCTTTCGCAGATTTTGCAAATTCTGCAGTTGCAGGGGCAACAATTGCTGTTGTTGCTGCGCCAAGAAACCGGCATTTGGCACGTACGACTCCGCTGAGTACTGCGCGGCATGTACGACATGTCCAGCACCCACAGCATATAACGATGGTACAAACCCGCCGTAGCAACTTGCTGATGGAACGCCGCGCATGGGTGATGACAATAAACCCGTCGCCGATGCAAACGCCGCCGATGGTTCGATGGTGAAGTCGCTCCCAAACTCGCGTGACGATATCATCGGCACAGAGCTCTATTATCGGCACAAGTCTTTAGTTAATGAACGTGTCTAACTGTTCGACACGATTTCCTCGCCCAAAGGCGGAACATTCAAGCTAAAATTTATGTTGGTACAGGGTTGTAGAACGCTAGTACCAACGGCGAGTCGTGAACCGCGACCACGCTGATACCAGTTGTTCGGGGGTGCTCTCTCAGAGCTTCTAAGTCTACTTACACAATGTAGGAAGGGAACCTAGTTCAGCAGTCCTACAAGGAGATGTATAGCTGTAAGCATGATACATATATGTTGTTCGGTTGTGAGGACTGAACCAGTCTCACAAGGGTGCAAGTAACACTTGCAGAGAATATGGTCCTGGGACCATAGGGTAATATTGGAATCGGATCTTTTTAATTACTCTTTGGTCAAGTTGCCTAACAGCCACAGAGGTGGCTGCCAATGTACGACAATTTTAAACTCAACCCCGAGAGCTTGCACAGCTCTCTACTTAAGGTAACTCGTCCTTACCATGCCACTTCATGTGTTCAGTCATTTGCTGACTGCCACAACCAATCAGCTGGGATCTGTCATCAGTACTTAAATGTTTCTGACTGTCACCTCCCAAGTCTCTCATTTGAATACTCACAGATCTGCTGATGTGACTGTATAACTGAGGTCCTCCTCGATTCCCTCCAGTTATGTTCGACTGATCGAATCCTAAATGTCACATTTGAGTCAGTCACTTCTGTCAGTCACCTTTGTCAATTCTTCCAGTCACCTGTGTCATTCGGTCATGCTGGTGATTGTCATCATTTCCGGATGGTGACTGTCATCATTTCTGTCACTCGTCATTCTGACACGCCTGTCTCTCGTACTGACTCGTGATGTACCCTAGTACAACTACGACGTATACTCGGAATGATGTTTTTGGTTGAAACGTGCAAAGGTACACAATTCGGTTTTTATAATATACTGGGTCAGGGCCAAATTGAGGTGCAAACGATAGTTCGGTTCCGAGTTCTGAAGGCTAAACACTTCTCAAGTGCTCTACTTATTCACTCGTAACTCGGGCTGCAGGGTCAACCACCCGGCACCCGATGTCACACCACGGCCCAACGTTCGATTCCTGATCCGATCTCATTTCTAATTCCGATTCGTCATTCTCGATTCAGATGTCACGTCGACGGACTGACACGATGACTGTCATACAGTACTGTCATACTACTGTACTGTCATACTGCCATACTGTCATGCCCCCGACATCTACTTTGACGTCATCTGGGCTAGTCCACCGTGCACCGAATGCAGTCAGGCTAAGACCACTGGGGTGCGACAACTGCGACAGGCTGATGCTTGTGTACGCCGAACGCTCCAAATTTTTGACTTTCTCAAACCCCAGCATTGGTTTATGGAAAATCCGATGGGCAGGTTTCCCTTTGCGCTGCGATTTCGACCCGTAGTTCGCCGGTTACCTACCCCGTTGTATTGCTCTTACTGTATGTATGGTACTGGCTATCGCAAGCCTACTTGCATCTGGACGCAGTCGCCTCCTCCAGTGGATCTACGGTACTGCACGATGGATACTCCTTGTCTTCACCAACAGACTCTGGGATCACATCCGGAAACTGCTCAACTGGGACCTCATCCAGGGCAACAAGGAGCGGGAGTTTCCACTGCTGTATACCCTCTGCCCGCTGGATTGCTTCGTCAACTCTTCGAGCACCTGTTCGATCAGAAAAGCATATCACGCATCCATACGCATGGCTGATCTGTGTCTGGATCTTAGCTGCTGTACAAATGACTCTGAGTTATCATCTCTTTGTACTAACAAGCTAAGAGGGGAGGAGTTGTGCCAGGGAACAATAGCCCGGCCAAGCCATTCGATTGGCATATTGTATTTATGCATACTGGGGCAGTGAGATGGCAATGGGCTCGGAAGGGGACTCCCGAGCCATTGACTTCGTACTATGGGGAGCGAAAGCCTGGACTTGATTATAGCTGGCAGCATATTATCGTACACCCTTCTGGTGCGCTACGCCGCTGGGAGCGTAATAGGGGCGGCGGCTGGTTTCTAGAAGACGCCACTCAGTTGAAGGCGCCGGTAGCGCCATTCTCATTACCGATCAGCCGCGTTGGGATCGCGTACTGGAATCCGACGATTGTGATTGACGATGACGAATATCGTGGAATTCCCTACAAGGGGCGTAAGCCTATACACTCAGCGCCTACGAACAGTGAAGATTCGGGTACAGGCGCTGTGTCCTGGAGTAAGGAGAAGTTACCAGATTCTGATGACAATGATGACGCAGGTGTCACTAACAGTAAGGAGAAGCTACCAGATTCGGATGACAAAGATGACGCGGGTGTCATATATGACATGGACACTGCCAGTCCGAAATGGGAGCCAACTTCGCCTGAATATGATGACACCGAGGATGACGTCAGCGAGTTCGATGACTTGGTAGCTGACGATGCTGAAGAACAAGCTGAAGCTCGAAGGTTGAAGAGACTGGGACTGCAATTGATCATGGATGAGAAGGGTGAACTTCACTGGGTACCAAAGGGCACCTCCCCGACCTCACCTGTTCAGCCCGATGATCAGCCTATTACCGAGCAGAAGTCTGAGGCCATATCTGAGGATGCCCCAGCCTCTGTGGTGGAAACTGTTCATGTACCACCAAAGAAACCATATGGGTCGGATACTGGATTGACTTCAATGGTTGAGAATAAGGCTGGGGTGTCTGAAGAGACGAAGAGGCAATCTAAGAAATATCCGAGATGTTGGACACATGATTATATCACTCATTTGAAATGCACCATGAGCAGTGACAGTGATGAAGAAGAAGTGCTGGACGTGGCTCCTCGTAGGAAGAAGGCAAAGATCAGCAAGGGACAATGAAATCAACTGTCTTGATTAGGATTGTCCAAATGCAGATTCTCTGATTAGGATTTGTATAGGTGGCAGATGATGATATGCCAGCCGACATGGGACAGATCGATTAGAGATATGAATTGCGCGCCTTGAAAGTATAAGACATGAATATTGCCCATTTGGAGGCTGTTCTAACTTGAAGTAACTATTTGGAGGAGCTGTTGCTCAACCTGTTAATTTACTGGTCAATCTTTCCTGCCATAAAGATATTGCAATTGCTTGAATTGTAGCCTTGTTCATGCATGGTGATGAGGAGGAACCACCAAAGCCTCAGGAGCTGAAACATGCACCGAGCGGAGAGGTGGTGAATACTGCGTGATGGATGCACGGAAATGGCACGGAGATTAACTGGTCCGTGTCGGAGGAGTGGAAGACCTTCGTGGCCTTGCGTTGGTCATTTTTGAACTACGACTAGGACAAGTTCGTTCACCTCACCATCCGTTCGTCCGCGGACATTATTGTGATTAACTAGATCAATGGGGCAAGGCAAGAACATACGCAAAAATAAATCGGTGGAGACTGAGAGGGAGGCATATTTCCGGCTGAGGAAGCATGGCAAGCACAAGTTGGCGAGTGCCGTACAAGATCCCATGGTGCTGAACTCGAAACTCGTGATTGGCGGTGGTGAGCAAAGATATATTCCCTTTGCAAACACCCTTTTCCGGAATAATACGTTATACGACATTCTCAAACGGTTTTACACAGGAGTCCCGATGCTGACCTTGGTGCTAGCAACGTGCGAGGAGATCGGAGCCTATTGCATCCACTCGTGATGGAGAGAGTTGGGGTGGCCTCACCCGCACCATGACCCAGGCGTCCCACAGCGTCACGGCCTCACCTGCGATATGATATTGGCGTTCCACACTCCACAGCGTCCCGGCTGCACCCGCACTACAACCCTGGCGTCCCGCAGCGTCCCGGCCTCACCCGTGCTATGTCCCACAGCGTCGCGGCCCGGCAGAGTGCATTTGAACTACTGTTCGTTGTCACGTATTGCAAATTTGCAATACGGTAGCCGCCGGCAGCAGCCCTGACCAAGAGTCTTGGTGCAGGCCTCGGATAGGGAAAATATACTATTAAAAATTGTGTGCAACATTTATTTTGTGGTTTCGTGTAATATCTCAAATCGGTATGCTATACTTCCTACCAAGGTATGGAAATTTTCAATGAAAAAATCGAACGTAATGACGTACCCTTCGCAGTGAAAGCCATGCTAGCTTTACGATCTTTAAAATATGGAAAGTCGGGTCCTCAGGTACTCGTATACTCGCTACTTTTGTTTGGCGTTCTGCTAATGTGGGGAATAAAACATAACCGCGCAACAAATTATACTTATTGTTCACTGTGGCGCGTCAAACACCTGGCTGAGCTCAGAATGTCAGATACCCTCAGCATTGCACTTATGCTGAAAACATTTGAAGTGAAGTGGAGTGAAGGGTAGAGCTGGAGGGGGCAGCAAAAACTCGCGATGGCGTATATTACGGTGTCCTCCTCCAATATGCTGCATCATGTTGTGCGTACAATAATCCAGTCGTCGAGTGCTTCGTCAAAAACTTCTACCGTGTCGGTTCTCATGCTGCTGATCGCCGGATTTCCCAACCCGCGGAGAGCTAAAACAACTGCACAACAACTCATCTCTCAAGCATTCTGGACTACCTGAAGACGATAACTTATCGGTTCCCGATTGCTCTTCACTTGGTGTCGGGGCGCTGCTTATTCTCCTCACTGCATCCGTCGCATTGTATGCGGCAAAAATATCAGCTTGCTCATCTCGACCGGAATGATCGTCAGCCACTATATCCCCGAAGCCCTGACAGGTCCCATGAGCACCTCGCAAGTGTGACGGTGGTGACTCCTCAACATTTCCGCCGGCCTCGCGCATCCTGATAAGGATCCACTGGTAATGACGCGAAGTGATACAAAAAGAGTCAACGATTAGTAATGTCGAACTGATTGATAATAACATCAGGCTGTTCTCCTCACATCACCTTGATGCTATTTAATATTTTTTAAATTTCTAATTGTCTCGTCGTTTCATTCGATTAACCACCCCTGTACATTCGAACGCATGCTATATGCTATCGTACGGTACTGTATCGACGAAATTAGACCCTTGCTGTTTATATGGACGAACCTGGGCAAATGACTTACTTACATACTTTTCTAAAACTTGTGATTGGTGGTCTAATCGACCTCGCGAACACGTAGACTCATCACAAATCGCGGTGTTATATGATACCATCGTCCGAAGCTTTCGAATGCCTGTGTCTCATTGTTGAACGTATGCAATGAATCATCAAAGTGTCGTGAGTCTGGATTGTGTCATCGTAAACGCATCGCAGTCATATACGCGACTCGTGAGTCGTAACACCGTACATTGATTATTAGACCATTCAGCATATCAACCGTTCATTTCCCCCGCATCATTCCATGTCGGCATAGTGGAAACCTTTAGATCTATAATGTGAGCATATAATATGCAAGCAAATAGGAACATGCAGTTACTAAGTTTCATATAATATCTTACTTCTATATCCACAGCACGTCTGTATCCAGGCAGGCATGCCATTTATCCAACACATGCAACGTGATCTACTCCATCCAACTCACGAATCTCTCACGCGTGCATCCGATATCTATTTGGACGGTCGGTATTCAGTCCGCATCCAATGCTATTTATAAATATCACCTCCCCCTTCTATATGGGATGGCGACCCATTGAATTTCCAAAGGGAATGCTCACTCAATAGCATCATAACATTCATACTGGTGGTGCTCATTTATGTAGTATATGATGCTGCCTTCTGGCAATATTCCAAGGTTATTGCAAGGTTTGTTCCTAACAGTTATGGGTAGCTCGAATCAGTTTGTCTTAAGCATTTGCTTGGTATAATGATAGATAGCAATTGCAGCTGTAACGTGCACATTGAGGCTCCGAATCATCCCCAGCTGAGGTATTTCCACACACGCATCAAGCATCTGCTCTTACACCTCCCGCACCCACCGACACGCACACAGATCCGACCAGTGTGTCAATCAACAGTCAAGGGAATTGATAAAACAGCTAACCATGCCTATTACAATACGACGTCGTACACACCACACGCATAAAGCAAGCACTTAGGTGTCCGGTTCACAAGTCATGTATACACGGTGCGTGGCTTAAAACTCAATCCTTACTCTACACTCAGTCCAGATGTATAGAAATCAGCCCATCAAGAACAACCCAGTTTTCATGGCCAAACTCCTCCTGTAACAAGTGAAGACATTTCAGGCACCCCAATGGTTCATGTGGCAAAACAACATGTCGCGGCCAATCATTATGGTGAGAATTCGTACAAATATGACATGCGACTCAGCCAATCAGCGCTCCAGAAGTTTGCGCTACTACATCGGCTGCCTGAGCACGAATCCCATCCGCCAATGCTACAAAAGTGACGCGCCCCGGGCTGACGTGAGACAGACCGCCACAGAAGCATAGAGAGGAAATGGGCTGAACACGTTTAGGATAATGATCGGGCGGTGCCGGGTCCCTGGCAATGTCAGAGGGCCCGACAAGAGGGAGCCGGGTGAAGGGATCCCACGGACCTGGATCATCTCCACGGGGATACCCTCTTTCTCGCGACCGAGCACTAGCACCGTCTTCCTGCTCATTGTCTCTCCCTCACCCCTCCCCGGGATCTGTGCTCCTTTCTCGGGGGGGCATTCTCAGGGGGCTTCCAGCCTCATGGACTGCCAACACACCTTGTTATCGAACATCAGATTCGGTCCTCACCAGTGTGCAAGCGTGGGCCGTGGATTCGCCTGGAGGTGCTCACAGCCATACACCTGCAACTCTGCAGGCAAGATGGAAGGCAAGGTGGACGCACTTTGGAAAATCGTATTCGGTGATGCAGCAGCTCGTGGTGGTCTGTTCGAGGCCGACAAGGGAGAAGCCCTGGGATTGCTTTAGCCGCAAGAAAGCGTCCAGTGAGTGCTCCTTCACCTCAAGCACGGGGATCCACTTTTCCGCGGTCACACTGCAATGTAATACCCACACCATCCCCTCCTTCAAGCCGTGGACCCCCCCGACTGCAATGTAACACCCACACCATCCCCTCCTTCCAAGCCGTGGACCCCCCGACTGCAATGTAACACCACACCATCCCCTCCTTCAAGCCGTGGACCCCCGACTGCAATGTAACACCCACACCATCCCCTGCTTCAAGCCGTGGACCCCCCGACTGCGATGTAACACCCACCATCCCCTGCTTAAAGCCGTGGACCCCCAACTACAATGTAACACCCACACCATCCCCTGCTTCAAGCCGTGGACCCCCCGACTACAATGTAACACCACACCATCCCCTGCTTCAAGCCGTGGACCCCCAACTACAATGAAACACCCACACCATCCCCTCCTTCAAGCCGTGAATACCTCCGACTACAATGTAACACCCACACCATCCCCTGCTTCAAGCCGTGAACCCCTCCGACTACAATGTACACCCATATCATCTCCTCCTTCAAGCCGTGGACCCCTCCGACTCTGGCGAGCTTGTCTGGCGCATGAGCTCACTGCTGCTCAACTATATTGAGTATATCCCTCAAGAGTTCTCAAGTCTCAGCGACAGACAGGATGCATGGCTTGGAAAGAACCCACGCCCCTGGGTATACCCGCATGGAGGCAACCTGGCAAGGCTACCGGGCAGCGAGGCAGTCTCCCCCAGGCAGGCGGAGGCAAGCGACTGCTGTTGCCACGTCAGCCCCAGGCAGGCGGAGGCAAGCGACTGCTATTGACACGTCAGCCCCAGGCAGGCGGAGGGAAGCGACTGCTGTTGCCACGTCAGCCCCAGGCAGGCGGAGGCAAGCGACTGCTGTTGCCACGT
>LGRX02015889.1:11913-29425 GCA_001247695.2 Cymbomonas tetramitiformis | reverse complement strand
ACCCCGCCCCCCCAATTCACCCCCTCCACCCATGCCCCATTCCGCCCCATCCCTAGAGTCTCAAGCGATGCTCCAGAAATAGCACGATGAACAGCACTCAATCCTCGCACTTGCCGCACAGCTCACTGGACAGTCACCGCGCGTTGCCACGCAGTGGCGAGCGTTTCTCATGCTCAGAATGAGGCGGAGCTCGCACGCAAGGAGTACTGCCCCGAGTTGAGCATGGCCGGCGAAGTGCAGGACTGGCGCGGGCGCAGATGAAGCAGAAACACCCTTCAAAGAGAACACATCTGACGGCAGGAGGCCCAGGGGTCTGTAGGGTGCAGGACCACTTTGTGCAGTCGGGGGGCGGGGCGAGGGGGGACTAAGCGTAGAGCCATTGTGTGCGGTTTGCTGGGGCAGGGTCTCCTTGTGCCTTAGGAGAGCCGGCAGGGCAGCGGCCGGGTCTGCCGGGCCGCAGAGCTTCCCCGCGCCGTTGCGGTGGGGCGGCCGGCACGGCTCACCACGAGACTCGCGGCCTGAAAGACTTCACACGTGCGAGCCAAGCCAGCCAGGTTGGGAATCTTGTCAATGAGCGACGCCACAACAATCAGCTCCTGTGCCCGCCACTCTCAGCCGTCATCAGACCAGTCCAGGCCGGGTAATGGGCATGCAGCAAGAGCGGCCAGGCACCCCGTCGCCCAGAAACCCCGTCGCCCAGAAGAAGCCCTCGAGGCCCTCTGCGCTCCTACCCGCAAGCTGCTCCTCTAAAAACCGGGTACCTCGCGCGCAAACCCGAGCAAACGAGGTCCCCTCAGAGGCCCGCACGGGGATGGGAGCGTGGGCAAGAGCCACCTGGCGGGCCATGCGGCCGTACTGTCCGACCGCTGCAAGCCGTGAGGACCCGACCGCAGCCTCCAACATGAGCTGCTCGTGGTCATCCGCAATCGGGGGTGTCTCGAAGGTCAACACCTCGTCATTGAAGGCGGTGCCCCCGGCCACGGCCGCAGCGGCCACGGTGAGCTGCGACTCGACCTTGCGCTGGAATCCTGGCTCCACGGAAGCCGCCGGCGCTGGCCGAGCGGCTGGCGCTCCCATTTTGTCCTCCACGTAGTGCACCTCGTTCTCCGCCATTGTGCTCCTGCCCCCTCGCCGGGCCGTTCATCCACCCGCGGCTGTGAATCGGGCACGCGCCGCCCCTTAGGGAGGGGGGCACTGCATCAGGCAAGGTGGCGATTGGAGTCCTGCAGGGACCTCCAGGGACGGAACACTACAGCCTCTCGTGGCGACACCTACTTGCGGGCGGGGCTCGCCACTAGACCTAAGCAGCGAGCCCCCCCACGGCACCGTCGCGTGCGAGTCCGCGCGGGGGTGCGCACCTCAGGTTTTGCCGGGTCTCAAACAGGAAGGATGCGACCCGGTCAAGCAGCGGCGTCGGGGCGCCCTCAAAAGGAAGTTCCACCGGTTCGCCAACCCCGGAGCTGGTGCTTGAGAGCCCCACGTCGTGGCACAAGATCCCTGTTGCGCCCCCCTTCCCGCCCGGCAAACTCAAAGCTCTGCACCACTCAAGCTCTACACGCCGCAACGATATTCCAATGACGCCTTGCATGCCCTGCTCCTGCCGCTCGGGCTCCTCACACGCGCCATGCGCCACGCGCGCGTTGCTGAGAGGTGCATCTCCCCTGGTCGGCCAGAGAGAGAGAGAACGAGCGAGGCACAACCCGCGGGGCGGCGGCACATGGCGCATGGGGTACCACCTTGCGGCGTGCAGGCTTCTGCAGGATCACACCACTCCAGCTGCTTCTCCACGACCTCGCGTATCTTGCTGCAGTCCGTGTTCTCTGCCGCATGCCCGCCCTTTGCATCCGACGCTCAGAAGAGGCCTCAAGGTTGTTTGGCTGACAGCCGTGCGGCAATGTGCGGCTCACCGAGATTTCAGGTTATTTAGGGTTAAGGTTTTTCTAGGGTTGCCTTCGGCCTCCCATCAACGCCTGACAGTGCCACAAAGGGCGGACGCTCTCCTAGCAACAAGCCTCGCCACTTGGTCATCCAGGCCGAAGTTGACGGGTATGACATGGCGGGCCTTCGTGCCGCACGATGACTGATAGACAAATCTCTACACCAACCGTTTAGATCGTGGGGTCATCAAAAGGCCATCGCCGGATCACCATTGCACTTATCTCCATGCTCCGTCACACCAGTGTATTGGCAAACGCCCCTCTAGCTTCCCCTTAGAGCGAATATGTGGACACGGGTGCACACCTTCGAGGAACTCGTACAGGCAGGCCAGGTATCGCACGTCCGCGCTCATCTCCACCTCTCCGGCGCTGCCGTCCACCCAGCCCTCTCAGCCCTCGCTCAATGCCTGCTTCGGGCGCACCGCCAGGGTCTCGGCGCCGCGCACACCGCGGGGTCCGTGGCGCCGCATGCGATGCAAGGGGGTAAATTTACGACCAGGGCATCCAGCTATCTGATTGGTTGAACTGCTGAGAATCGCAGCATCGCCAGACACTGGCCGGCCACCTAAATGTACCAATAAAAGTGCTTAGTCAGCCGCCTGCTGGACGCCCTCTGGCAGGCGTCAGGTCTGGAGGCGCGTGCCGCAGGTGTTGCCCCGAGCAGCGGCGCCCTCAGATGGGCATCCGCCGCCAGCGACATGTGCAGGGAACCCGCAGTCCCTTCAGAGGCGCGCGGGCTCCCGACCCGGGGGAAAAGGAGGGGTGGACAGAAGTACCCAGGAGCCTGGATTCGCTGCGACCACGCGGGGCTGTGTGGGGGGAAGTCCTTGAGGAGGCCGTGCACCATCACTTGGGCGAACCCGCGCAGGCTGTGGTGGTGTGCCGTCAGCCTGTTCGCCCCCACCGGAGTGCCCGCGCGGCCACCTCAGCAGCCAATGAGCGCCGCTGAATCACGGCAAGGCATCCGCTACCTGCGCCGTGTTGGCGGGGCCATTCTCGGCCTGGTGTGCATGCCGCGGTGTGCGCCGCTGCTTCTCTTCAGTCTTTGTGTGGGCCAGCTGCTCGCCTTGCCGTGCTTTCCTTGCGGGATGAATGCGCTCCCAGGGCTTTTGCCCTCGCTGCCGGCATAGACGTGTCTCTCACACAGCCTGCAAAATGATTTGTGATGTGCGCGCATGACACCCCAGGCACCCCCCAAATTGAAGGGGAATACAGGGGCCGCAGGACCTTGAAGGACGGGGTTCGCAGAGCTGCAGGGGGGTGAAGGGGAACGTGGATTTATTGTCGCGAGGGTGGTTTTTGTAGCTCTTGGGGGAAGTTGCTGCACGCGTCACACTGTCATCCGTGGAGTGACGGTGTCGCATATGTAACTGGTGGGTTGATTTTGTTGCAAGCAAGCCGGTTGGCTCGTCGGCTCCACCACCATGAGAATATCTCCAACCGTCCTACACGGAAGTCAGGGACCGTAAGGCGAGAATAGTACTCTAGTCGGGGCAGACTGGGAATCTCATGGAGGCGTATCGGTGCCAGCTGACGTCCCCGGCCAGAGCACTAATTTCGGCGGGCCAATCGCGGTACTTGAAACGTCACGAGGAGCACGCTCATGACTTCAACCAGTAAGAATGTAAATCGCGAATCTGTATCGATCCAACTGGTTGCGAAAACTTCGAAATGGCCTTTCTCATTTCTGCATAGCGCTTCAAAATCATGTCATGCAAAAAGAAAAACAAGCTTGAGATGAAAAGGAGAGGGTCCCGGGACGACGGAGGGGGTTGCAGAGCTACAGGGGAGGGGTGGCGGCAGTGTACCAGGCACACTCCTGATAACTTATACATATTTATTTCTTTATTTTCTTTTATCTTCTTTCTTTTCTTTTTATGTTTTCTATTGTTTTTGGTGTATCGCATAGGCTTCTAGCCTTATATTCCACTGTTTATTTGCATGACATATATTGGCTACGCAGCCTAGCAATACTATCACTTTTCGATATAATGTATGGTCGCAAACCTATAACATCTATATCCCTATGTTCAGTCTTGGCATACAGCCTAACACTAACATGTAAAACTTGTCCTTAATTTCTCTTGATCAACAAAACTAAGGTGCACTTTCCCCAAGCTTCCCTTTCAACATGTTGCTCTTTAACAATCACTAGTAGGATTCCTAGATTGACATCTGTCATCGGCCAATCACCAACAGCACATGCCTGATTCTGTTACTCCTCCACCAATCATCAGGCGGATCATGATACTTGTATTGCCATTGCAGATGTTCTCCTGGAATCTACCATGAATCATTTCATTACAGATCTTCTCCTGAAATCTGCTTTATCATCGATTATTTCCCCACTCGCTCACTCATGTGAATATCCGATAACTCCCCATTATTCGCGAGTGGGGCATGCACGCTCGGGGCATGGGGCATGGGGCATGGGGCATGCCTTGCCCCATGGGGCATACCAATGGGGCATACCAATGGGGCATACGCCTTGGGGCATGCCCATGGGGCATACCTCCGGGGCATACCCACCCAGGGCATCCGCCTTGGAGCATACCCATGGGGCATGCCCCTTGCCCCATGGGGCATGCCTTGCCCCATGGGCCACACCTTGCCCCATGGGGCATACCAATGGGGCATACGCCTTGGGGCATGCCCATGGGGCATACCTCCGGGGCATACCCACCCAGGGCATCCGCCTTGGAGCATACCCATGGGGCATGCCCCTTGCCCCATGGGGCATGCCTTGCCCCATGGGCCACACCTTGCCCCATGGGGCATACCAATGGGGCATACCAATGGGGCATACGCCTTGGGGCATGCCCATGGAGCATACCTCCGGGGCATACCCACCCAGGGCATCCGCCTTGGAGCATACCCATGGAGCATGCCCCTTGCCCCATGGGGCATGCCTTGCCCTATGGCCCACACCTTGCCCCAGGGGGCATCCCAATGGGGCATACGCCTTGGGGCATGCCCATGGGGCATACCTCCGGGGCATACCCACCCAGGGCATCCGCCTTGGAGCATACCCATGGGACATGCCCCTTGCCCCATGGGGCATGCCTTGCCCCATGGGGCATGCCTTGCCCTGGGGCATGCGCCTTGGGCCATACACCTTACTGTTCGTGCCTCCCAGTACAGGCGGGGTCACAGAGCTACGCAGAAAAGAAGGGGTTTCAAGCAGCTATGGAAGGTTGGAGGAGGGGGGCTGCAAAAGCTGTGGGGTGTCGGAGGAGGGGGTTTATAGAGCAGCGGGAGGTCGAAGGAGGTGGGGGTTACAAAACTGTGGGAGGTCCGAACGGGGCCGGGTGGCAGATCTGTGGCAGAGTGGAGGGGAGGTGGGGAGTGCAGGGGGCGCACCACGGGGCGACGGCGGCCATCACCTCGGGCAAGAGCTCACTGCGTTCTCTATCTCCTGAGCCTCGGCAAGCGAGGAGGCTTAATGCAGCGCCATGGCGTTAGTGATACAAAGCAGACCAAACAGGCACAGGACAGAGCAAGGAGGAACGGAAGGCAAGGCGAGTTGGGAGCAAGGTGTGGAGCGGGAACAGTGAGGGTTTCAAGGGAAGCGAGGACGGGCGAGGCGGAGCGGGGGTAGGGCAGGCAAGACGAGGCGAGGCGAGTGGCGGTGGGTCAAGACAGGTGAGGTGAGTGGCGGTGGGTGAGGTGCGGCAGGGTGGCTCATGCAAGGTCGGGCGGGGGAAGGATGTGGTAAGGTCGGGCAACGTTGGATCTTGTACGCCTTGTAGGGACGCAGGCCAGGGGTGGGGAGGGTCAGACAAGATCAGGCATATGCGGGGAGGTTCGCGTTTGGGGCTGGGGTGAGGCAAGGCCGGGCACAATGGCGCAGAGCTAAATTAGGAGAGGCAAAGCGGAGCTGGACGGGGGTGGTGATAAAAGCTGTCCACGAGCCTCGTTGTACCTTTGTATCGGTGGGAGGGAGAGGGGAGGTGTCCGTTGAGGTCTTACCGAGATGCTTGATAGCGCTGGCGAGAGCGCGCAGCAAGGAGCCTGCAGCAACCCCCGGGAACCTCGGGATTCAGCCTCTCCGCGCGTGAGGCATCCATCACAGCCCACAATGGACCTCAAGTCGGCGCCAGGCTCAGGTGTGTATAGCACATCCCACGATGCGCCTCGGCGCCAGGCTCAGGTGTGTATAGCACATCCCAAGATGCGCCTTGGCGTCAGGCTCAGGTGTGTATAGCACATCCCACGATGCGCCTCGGCGCCAGGCTCAGGTGTGTATAGCACATCCCACGATGCGCCGCGGCGCCAGGCTCAGGTGTGTATAGCACATCCCACGATGCGCCTCGACGCCAGGCTCAGGTGTGTATAGCACATCCCACGATGTGCCGCGACGCCAGGCTCAGGTGTGTATAGCACATCCCACGATGCGGCTCGGCGCCAGGCTCAGGTGTGTATAGCACATCCCACGATGCGCCGCGGCGCCAGGCTCAGGTGTGTATAGCACATCCCACAATGCGCCGCGACGCCAGGCTCAGGTGTGTATAGCATATCCCACGATGCGCCTCCACAAGGGGCGCTTCATCGAGCCTACGACGAGGAGTCAGGTAGGGGTGCGGTACGGCAGGCGGCGGCGCGGTGTGCCCACAGATGTATGCAGAGGTGCCGTTGAAGGCCTTGATGGGCTGGATAAGCCGGGCACGGATGCGCTCGGGGAATCGCAGCACAAATCGCACAGCAAACAGCTCGAGGTACTGCCTTGTGGTTGGGAGGTTGCCGAGGTGGAGGGCGCGCCTGCATCCCGGCCCCGCGGCGCGCCCCGCCCGCTCAGTCATTCAGCTCCTCCCCCCTCAGGGCTTCACTCTGCATACCTTGAGAGTGGCTCGACAGGGGGCATTGATTAAGGCTGTTTCCACGACGTGTGGTTCCGCGACGTTAGATCTGATCGGATGTGCCGTTGAGATCGCATCCTCTAAGGATCAAAAGGGTTGTCCGGACGCTCTCGGCCGATCTGCAGATCGGAGTGGACGAAGCGAATCCAGATCTGGCATCAAATCTGGTTCCGTACTTCTCAAAGCTCAGCGTTCACAGGCAATGCCATCTCTTGTTGCGACCCATTTCCTTGGAGCTCTACAGCTACGGAATTTCGTTCAGATTCATTTGGGCTCTGGGTTGCTGCCACGGAGACTTCTCCTGCGGGAAGGCTCTCTGCATTCTCCGGCGACTGCAAAGGCCCCCGGGGCATTCTCAAAGCCCCGCGCTCGATCTAAGACAGCCAGCCCAGGAGAGTACGCTGCAGCGGCAGAAAGGCTGTTCAGCGACACTTTGACGCCGCGCTCCTTACCGTATCAAGTCCGGGCCCCATCGACCGCCATACCTCTTTCATCCCACCCCTGACCTCCCCCAATAGGGAACAACGCCAGAGCGACGCTTCGAGGGCTGCGGTCCCTTCGGGAGACCCTGGACTGAGGGTGGCAAGGAGACGTGCCAGATGTGTGTGTCCACGCAGTCATACATCTCCTCGTCGATGAAATGCGTTAGCATACACAAGTATTGCCACAGTCGTACCTGCGGCTCCGCCTCCCCGTTAGAGATCAGGTCTCTTTTCCCATTGACCAAACATCCATGTGCATCGGATCAGCCACCTCTCCAATGGGCAAAGGCTATGCCCAGCGGAATCTCAGAGGCGACCCCCCACCGACCCTGCAGCTGGTCGACTCGGCCATACTGCTCCAGCCTCGGAGAGGGGTGCTGCAGCGCGCCCCTGATCCGCACATCGTTACAGGGTTAAGATGCTTTATGTACCTTGTTACAGGGTTCAAATGCTTGACGTACCTCGCTGCAGGGTGTGACGTACCTGGTTGTTACGCCTGTCTGCGTGTATTTGTGGGTGTACCTTGTTGCGGTGCGTGCCGGAGCCCTTCTTGTAGAGCTCCTTCCGCATGTCCTTGTCCGTCGAAGCCAACTCCAGCCCATCCGTCAGCAGCTTCTTACCAACCTGCTTCGCCGCTGTCTCGTCCTCGGCACTTGCTGATGGGTCTTCGCCTGCCTCACACGCTAGGAAAACTGTAGACTCTGAGACAGTGTTAAAGACAGAGAGCTCAAAAGTACAAATTCAATGACAGTATGACTGTATGACAGTATGACTGTATGACAGTATGACAGAGTACAGTACTGTGTGTAAAGGTGAACAGAACAATGATGACAATGAGATTACAAGAGACAGAAGATCAATTAAAAAGTATACAGTATCTGTCACAGAACACAAGAGTACTAGTACGAGTATAGAAGTAGCTATGACTGAGTAACAGTGAGCACTTGAACAGTGCTATGTGATATAAGCACTGTGTGTAACGAACAAACACTCTTATCAGTTTAAATCAATCAACAGTGTGTGTGCGTATGAGTGTGTGTTCGTACACTTTCTACTAGATATATGAAGTTAGTAGAAGTTGATTATCCTAGGTTATGGGCCTGATATAGGTCTGATAGTGTAGATACAGCCGTCATGGCGGACGCGGGGAAAGGAAAGTATCCTACGAGGGAATCGCAGCTTCAGGAATTGGTAGAGCAGCAGGCTAGTTTTATGAAATCAATGGAAGCGACAATTCATGCTTTGATTTCAGAGAAGAAGGAGTCTGGGAAATCGACAGAGAATGAAGAAGCTGCGTCGGGTGCAATGAGCACTGCCAACGCACAGAAGACAGTTCAGTGCGTTGTGAAGTTGTTGGGTACGACGAAGTACACGGGTACAGAGAGGAATCAGTATGAGTCCTGGGTACAATTTAAGACACAGTTAGAGTCAGCAGTCACGTTTTATCCTGAGCTGCTAGAACTAGTGTGCGACTATCAAGTGTCAGATATTGCAGATATCAAAGGACTGAACTTGTTTATGCCTAAATCGAGAGGATATGGCAACACAGCTGCAGAGGAGAAGCCTTCATCACGGGCAGAAGACAAGCCTGCGTTATATGCAGAGGACGAGGACGTTTTTGAAGAGGTCTTTGACGACAGCGGCAGTTATATTACTGTGCCTGGTTCTGCGAGTATGGCCAGTACAATTTTGTCAGCTATTTTGAAGCAGGTGACAGCTGGGGACGCCTTTGACGTTGTACGACGCTGTGGTAATGACGGGTTGAAGGCGTTCAGGAAACTGAAGTGCAAAGTGGAGCCGCAGCTGTTTGGTCAACTCGCGGGCTCAATGAAGAAGCTATGCAAGCTGTCGGTGAACGCCAATGAGGACCCGGTGAAGCAGTTGGGATATTTTGGTGACGTTATGTGCTCAGTGGCCAACTATGGGGGTGCGAAGCTTGACCCGACAACTGTGGAGGTGCTGGTGACTGCTCTGGCTGTTGCGGCTATGCCTATGGAGTATTCGCAGGTGGTAGCGGATATTAGTAAGGAACGACGTCCTTCGTTTGATATGCTTATGCAGAGGTCTGAGTATTTTTATGTGAATGTCGTACAGCAATCGGCGGTTCATTCATCGAGTATTGTGGGAGCTACTGTGGACGAGGAGACTGTTGCAGTGGCAAGAGCACTGGTTGCGGACAGAAGGAGGCAGAGCGAGGAGAAGAGGTTCAATGACGGGAAGAAATTGATATGTCCTACGTGCTCTGGTGTACACTCTGCAGAGAAGTGCTGGATAAGCAACCCGGCAGGTATGGAGGAGTTCATCAAGCTCAATCCTGCTAAGGAGAAAGGGGTTCGTGAGAACTATGCGCGGAGGCTGAAGAAAATCGCGGCGAAGAAGTCACCTGACGCGGTAGCAGCGACGGTGGAGAAACCTTCATCGAGTTCAGCGAGGTCGCGTCGTACGGAAGTTTCTGCGGAGGAGCTGTGGAGCTTGGAGAATCATGAAGAAGTTCATGTTGCCTGTCCGGTGGTCGCTACAGTGGCAAACCAGAAGGTAGTATACACTGGTGAGGTATTGGAGGACACCTGGGTGTACGGTGTGTACGACAGAGACAAGGAGAATGACGCACTGGTGCAGAATGAGTACTATGAGGACTCGGTGCATGAGGAAGACCTGTGTGCAGCAACTGTGGTGGACTCTGAGAGAGAGCTGTATTTTGATAGCATGGCCACGAGGTCTATTTTTAATGACCTGTCTATGTTTGAGGGCGCTCAGGTGAACGCGTCATCAGCGGTGGCGTTCAAGGTCATGGCTGGAGAGGTGACGACGTCTCGTGGGGGAGGCCGTGGGTATATTACCTTGTGGAATCGGGTGACGAAGAAGGCTGACGTGCTGCTGGTGGAGGCGCAGTATGTGCCTGAGTCCCCCTTCAATCTGGTATCCGCGGTGAGCCTGGAGGACAAGTACGGTCTGTATGCACAGTTTGGGGACCGTGTACTGAAGGACAAGAAGAATCTGTTCGAGTACGACGTCTGCAGAAAGGGGAACGTGTATGTTTTACCTGAGGTTGTCGTACAGGAGGCTGCGCTGCCGGGGGTGGAGTGCGGCAAGAAGAAGAGTAGTCCGGTGAGGGACAAATGCAACTGGAAGTTCACCGAGTTCCAGAGGTGGAACATTGAGAAGGGGCCCTTTCATCTGGATATGTGTGCTGACGAGCACAATCGGCAGGTGAGCGAGTACTACTCGTTGGTGAACTCGGTGTTTCTTCATTGTCTGACGGGACGAAGCTTCTGGGGTAATCCACCGTACGACGATATGTTCATTGAGAGACTGCTGACCAAGATACTCATGGACTTTCCTAAGGACCCCGTGAACACGAAGTTTATGCTTGTGGTGCCGTACAAGCCAAATGCTGCGTGGTGGAGTCTGACGACGAAGTTTGAGGAGTTGCATGTATACTCGAAGGGCAGCGTGATATTCTCAGCGAGAACGGATCAGTGCTATAACGTGTCTGAGCTGGAGGAGTCCGAGCCTGGTCGTGTGTTTATCCAGGGGACTCCGTGGCCAGTGGTTGTGCTGTATCTTGATCAGTATGTGGTCCCGAGGGTGGACGTGAAGGTTGTTGCACATCTCAGGCTTGGTCATGCTTGTGACAAGTATGTGGAGGTCATGGACCTTCAGGGGTTGGACCTTGGGGTCAACTCTGAGGAATTGAGGAACAGCAATGTACTGAGCTGTTCGGTGAACTGTATGGCGTGCCAGGTGGCGGCGCCGAAGAGGCCATCACAGACGACAGATAGGGGAAGGGTCCCGAAGTCTGTACGGAAGGTGGTGGACAAGAGGGAGGTGTCTGTCAAGATGGGGCAGCTGACGTTCACTGACCATGGTGGACCATTCGTGGCATCTACAAAAGGTTATCGTGGGTACACTATCCACGTGGATGACTTTTCAGACGTGTGTCACTTCTATGTATGGAGACAAAAGCTGGAGTATGTCGACGCTCTGGAGGACTATCGCAAAATGGTGAGGGCGACTGGGCGAGTGTTCCTTGAGGAGGAGACTCGTGTTGAGCAGGTGGTGTACGACTTGGACGTGCTGGTGTTGCACTCCGACAATGACTCTACTATCGTGTCTGGAAAGACCAAGAAGTACTGTGAGGACAATGCTATTGTGCAGAGGACGACGTCACCGTACTTGCACGAGAACAATGCCAGGGCGGAGACCATGAACAAGTTTTTGCAGACGAAGGCGAGGGCTATGTTGGCGACTGCTGGTTTGCCCGCGACTATGTGGCCTTTGGCAATGAGGCACGCTGTGTACCTTATCAATCGACTTTGCAAGGCTGGGCTGGGTATGCAGTCCAGCTTGCAGGTGCTGAACCAGAAGTACGATCTGTCTGTGCTACGAGTGTTTGGTTGTCGTGCGTACGCTTTCATCGACGCGAGCCTGCGTTCCAAACTGGCTGATCGGGCTACTCCCTTGATCTACGTGGGACACGAAGAGCGATCTACGGCTTATCTGCTATACAGCCAGGACAAGGAGAAGGTGGTCAGAAGTGGTATGGTCCGGTTCGACGAGCGCGTCGATCTGTATGGAAAGCTGGTGATGTCTTGGGATCCCTCTATGCTGACACCGTTGAGATCGTTGTACGACTGCGAGGCTCTGGATGGAAACTTCGTTACAGCGTTTGGGGGTACAGCGACAGTGATACTGGAACTGCGTGCCTATGTGGAGCCAAAGGGTGATGAGTTCACTGGTGTAGTGAAGTTGAAAAGTGCTGGTGGAAGAACATTTTGGACACCGGTGAGTGTGTTTCTGGAAGCACGGGTGGAGCATCTTGAGCTGCTGTTTGAGTTTCGTGTGAAGTTGTCAGTGAACTCATTCTATCCTTTGTTTGAGAAGGTGGTATTGCAGCAGTCAGGAGGAGGTGAATGGGAGGCAGCAGTGGTGTGTGCTACGGCACGAGAGGATCACGTGTTGCCGTATCAGGTGATATTGGAACGTCATGCTGGAGTGAGTGGCTCGGCAGTTGATGTGTGTGAGGCTCGAGTGAGGTTTGAGAATCGTCATGTTGCTTTGGCAGCTCGTGAGGAGAAATTGACGGGGTTGCCAGTTGGAGTGACCGAGCCGAAAGGATGGGTTCAGTTGTTGAAGGGACCTGACGCAGTGCAGTGGCAGGAGTCAGATCACAAGGAGGAGTGTGCTCTTATTGACGTGAAGAAGGCAATCGAGCCGGTGGAGTCGGTACCGGCTGGTGAGAAGGTAATGCGCATGACAGCTGTGTACAAAGCGAAGCTGGACTCTGCTGGAGAGGTGACTGAGAGGAAGACCAGATGGGTGGTGTGTGGTAATGGTCAGCAGCATGGGGTGCACTATGAGGACGTGTATGCCCCGTGTACACAGTTGTCAACGTTGAGAATTCTTATTCAGCTCAGTCTGGTGTTGGGACTATTGGCGTTTGCTCTGGACGTCATCACCTGCTTTTTGAACGGCGAGCTGGACGTGGACACTCCTATGTATGTCAGCTGGCCTAATGCACGGACAGTACGGGGAGTACTGTATGGAATTTTGCAGAAGAGTGTGTACGGCTTGAAACAGGCACCACGCATCTGGTACAAGACGAGCAAGAACTTTCTGCTGGCTTATGACAGCAGGCTCCGGGTGTCCAACATTGACCCGTGTCTCTTTTACATCTGGCAGCATGGTACACTGGTGGTGTTTGTGTATGTACACGTGGACGACTACACTGTGTTCACTTCATCAGTGGAGTGGAAGGTGGAATTCTTCAGAGCATTCAGTGAGAAGTATCCGAGTAAGGACAAGGGCCCGTTGGTGGAGTTGCTGGGCATGAGTATGACTTTCAGTGACTATGGTCTTGTCAGGGAGTGTCAAATCAGTCAGGTTGGGCTGATACAGCGTATGCTGGAGAGGTATTCTATGCAGGACTGCAATCCGTGTTTGACACCTATGGAGCCCAGACTGTCTTTGTTGCCTGTGGACTCGGAGGAGAAGTTGGAGAAGCTTCCTTATATCAACCTGGTGATGGAACTGATGTGGCTGGCACGTTGCTCACGGCCTGATATTCTGACAGCAGTCTGTTATTTGGCCAGGTTCTCTCACTGCTATGGGCAGGAGCATTGGCAGCATTTGAAACGTGTGCTGAGATATTTGAAAGGAACTGTTCATGTTTGCTTGACTTTGCAGTGCAGTTCGCCAGCTTCACTGACTGCTGAGTTGATAGTGACAGCTTATACAGACGCGGACCATGCTGCAGATAAAGTGACCAGGCGCTCTGTTACAGGTTCATTGGTGCGTCTGAATGGGAGCACTGTCATGTATTCGTCAAAGTTGCAGAAGACAGTTGCAGTGAGCACAGCAGAGGCAGAATTGATAGCGCTGTCAGAATGTGCACGGGACGTAGAGTATGTTGTCAATCTGTTGGCAGAATTTTCGCCTGTCAAGCAACCTGTTACAATTCATGGAGATAATCATGCTTCGGTGGCACAGGCAGAGAATGTTCTGAACAATGCAGCGACACGTCACGTGGCAGTGAGAAATCGATATGTGGCAAAGTTGGTAGAGCTGGGCAGAGTTGTTATTGCAAAAGTGCCTACGAAGGAGAATTTGGCAGACTTCTTTACCAAAAGTCTAGCTTTGGACCGTTTTCAGATACTCAGTGCTGTGGTATTGAGATATTTTCGAAGAGCATGAGTAAGGAGGAGTAGGAAAACTGTAGACTCTGAGACAGTGTTAAAGACAGAGAGCTCAAAAGTACAAATTGAATGACAGTATGACTGTATGACAGTATGACTGTATGACAGTATGACAGAGTACAGTACTGTGTGTAAAGGTGAACAGAACAATGATGACAATGAGATTACAAGAGACAGAAGATCAATTAAAGAGTATACAGTATCTGTCACAGAACACAAGAGTACTAGTACGAGTATAGAAGTAGCTATGACTGAGTAACAGTGAGCACTTGAACAGTGCTATGTGATATAAGCACTGTGTGTAACGAACAAACACTCTTATCAGTTAAAATCAATCAACAGTGTGTGTGCGTATGAGTGTGTGTTCGTACACTTTCTACTAGATATATGAAGTTAGTAGAAGTTGATTATCCTACACGCCCGCCCTCCCTTCCCACGGCTCCCCACTCATCATCACTTTAGGGCGCATCCGCCCCCTTCCCCAGATGCAAGGGTGTTACCGACTATCTATTGACTATATAAGGTCCAACCCACTGCTAGGCCAAAGGCGGCACATAGCTCAGAGGCGTCAAATCCCCTCTGGGGGGATTGGTAGTCGTATGAGCCCCCCGTTGCAAGTCAGCGACACCGACGACGATAGATTTTACGGAAATACGATCGTGGCAGCCGAATTTATGATGGCACTAAAAATTATAGAAATGCCCGATTAAATCGCGGAGCTCTTGGTAACTCTGAGATCCGAAAGGGAGGGCTGATTCAGCATCGCGAGCTGTTGCGACAGTCGAGCGCTTAGGACGGGATGCTTAGGACGGGGTGCAACATGTACCCACGCCCGGGATCAGAGGATGCAGCACACACTTCGGTACACTTATTCGGATTTTCTGGAGCTCACTAGTGGAGAACGGGACCCCCTCATGTACGTGTGTGCGGCTCATCCTTGGACCGACTCCTTTGGCATCACGTAACCATAACGAATCGGCTGCACCATGTACCCTCACCGGGGATCAAAGGATTCAGCACACACTTCGGGACACTTATGCGGATTCTCCGGAGCTCACTAATGAAGAATGGGACCCCCTAAGCCTCACCGGGCCACCTGAGCCTGCGTTTTTGTGTGTGCGGGCAGGGGACGGAGAGGAGGACCTCTGGAGATGGCGGCCAGGCGCTGCAGGAACATCAGCAGCACCACGCGCACGAACATCTCCGAATCTGCAAACAGGCGCGCCAGCTCCGGCTCCACAATGGGGGGCAAATGAGCATACTCCTCGGCGGCCGCCGTCCCCGCCAGCTCCTCCTCCCAGTCCTGCTCCTCCCTCAGCCCGGGCTTCACCCCTGCCATCCCCCCAGCATGCCCCCCGTCCTCGCTCTTGCTCGCCTGACAGTGCCTCTGGCAGTGCCACGCGCTGGCCTGCACCTGTCCTCGGCCCACATGCCCACAGGGGCATCCACCGCTGGCACCTATCGGGTTTGCTGCAGGCGGCCCTCCAGGGGACCCCTCGCAGCCACCTCCATCCGCAATTAGCCAAAAAGTGAGGCACAGTCGAAAGCCAGGCCTCCAATCATGGGCAGGGAGACAAAGGTCGCAGGAAGGGCGGAGGTGCGATTTAGGGGCTCAGTAGGGGGCATATAGCAGGGCGTTGCCAGGAGGCGGCTCGAGCGCAGATTTGGGGCCGGGTTGGTCAGTCACCGTGCATTGCCATCGCCTTGAGCTCCTCTGTATAGCACAGTCCGATGATCGGAGCATGCAGCAGGCGACCTGCACGCCCCCGCGCAGCCGCCGTCACGCTCCCTGCCCGCGAGCATCCCGTCAGGAATACTGATGCGGGCACAGCGAGGGGGAGAGGGATGTCGGCTGGAAAGAAGGCGCACCGCAGAGTTGTAACGCCACGACGCGCATCATGCGCATACTCTCTGCCCCGGCTGCCACCAGCTTGCGCGCCTGCCACACCGCCATGTCACCCCATCCCTTCGGTCATCGCGCGGGGGCATCGCCATCCGCGGGACCCGCCGCCGCCGCTCGCAATGTGGAATGCTTTGCTGTCACAGTGACCAGAAGCGGCGGCACTGTCCCAAGCGCCCACAGGCAACCTGTGCCGTCACGCAGCCGGAATAAGGGTCCCTTGGCATGATGCTACCCCGCAAAGAACTCCTGAGCGCCTCGTAGCCGCCTCGTAGCCGCCTCGTGGCCGCCTCGTAGCCGCCTCGTGGCCGCCTCGTAGCCGCCTCGTGGCCGCCTCGTGGCCGCCTCGTAGCCGCCAGGCGTCCACCCTAATCAGTCCCTACAGGGTACACAGGGACGAACGTTATCGAATGAGAAGGGAGATGCCAAGGAGGGCGCGACTATGAGTGCATAGGGGACACCAGCGACTGCCGCAACCGAGAAGAGAGGAGGCAGCGCAGTGAGCAAAGCGAAAGGGAGGGGGGGGGGGGAGGGGGGGTACTGGTTTCCCCCATATCCCGCTACTGGGCGGGACGTGGAGTAAATGGGAGCCAGTGGGAGGGCGAGCGGGGCGCACGAGCCAGTGCAGTGGTGCCTCCTTAGCATGCAGGCTGTCCTCGCGGAATAATGCCGGGTGGAAGCAGGTGGAGCTGACAGCGGAGAGGAGGGCGAGGCGCAGCTTGCCGCAATTGCCGAGGCCTTGCCAAGTGCCCTCCGCCAACACCTTGGCCATGGTCAGCACCTGCAGAGCAGATCGCCCAAAGCCCGCCACATCCCCCCATCCAACCCGGTATGGTCTACGACCCACCGGGCAGCTTCTGCGCTCGCGGCACAGAGGCAGAAGCGCGCCTGGCGGCATGCTCGGCGGAGGGCAATGCTCAATCTGGAAGGAGGAGTGGACCGATCACGGAAGCGAGTCCGTGAGTCCATCGACCGGACGGTGCTGCCTTTGGCATCTGGGCTCGTGGTGTCTCAAGCGTCCGATGAATGCGGATTCAGAAGCTTCAAGCGTCCGGTGAATGCGGATTCAGAAGCTTCAAGCGTCCGATGAATGCGGATTCAGAAGCTTCAAGCGTCCGATGAATGCGGATTCAGAAGCTTCAAGCGTCCGATGAATGCGGATTCAGAAGCTTCAAGCGTCCGATGAATGCGGATTCAGAACCTTTTGGGACGGTGCAACCGAATGCTGCTCAGTGCTCGGGGCTCGCAGCCGGCGCCGGCCACATAGCGCCAGCCTCCAGCCCCTGATTTGATTGCCTCGGAGAAGGGGGGGAGTAGGGGCTGGCATGGGGAGGCGTACATTCTCTTGCCGAGAACGGTGCGATGGGTCGTCACTCGGTCCGCTATCCAACGCCTTGACTGTCGTCACAAGCTCCGCCTCGCTCTCGAGCACCACCGGGAGCAGCGTGCGGATGCAGCGCAGTAAGTGCCGTAGATCCGTCATGTCGGCCACGTCCAGACTGCCAGATGCCCCACGACCCCCCCCCATGGGCCTTGACTGCTGCTAGATCGTCCGCAACTTATGACGTGAACGGGCCCGCCAACAAGTCTGCATGCAACAGACAGCCTTGCAGCTGTGCCCGCGGCTGCGCAAACTGATTGC
>LGRX02015889.1:0-10997 GCA_001247695.2 Cymbomonas tetramitiformis | reverse complement strand
AAACTGCGCGCCCGCCATCCCTCGACACCAAGCTGCGCGCCTGCCATCCCTCGACACCAAGCTGCGCGCCTGCGTCCCTATGACCTCACGAACCCGCCAAGAGGAAAAAGGAGTGGAAGCCAACACCAAGGGGAGCGAGTGGCCCATACCAGCACGAGTGGAAAGTGGACTGTAAGATCAGGAGGTATAAGTGAAACCCGACGCCAAGGGATTGCCAAGCAGGCCCGAATGGAAGCTTCGGTGTCGGTTGACCCCATATTCTGATAAATCAATTTTATCGGAATACCACAACTGATCGATTACTAAGCGCGAACGATTAGAATCTATCCATTAAGGGTCGTGGAAAAATATAATCGATAAATTACCAAGTAAGAAACAAAATATTCATCATCAAAATCTGGCTATTGACATCAAAACACATCGAAATGGATCAAGGAGTCGATACAATTATGTTCCTATCAGATCCATGTACGTGTCAAAAGATATATTATTGTGGCACAGACACGCACCGACAATCCCGGTATCACCCGCTACGCAAACACCAACGAGCGCTTACCATGATTACAATCAGGAGTCAAGTGATACGGCGGCATGCTAGAGATGCTTGCTCGTGGCGAAGTGTTATGCGCCACAAGATTCGTAGCGCAGGGTATCCAAAGATAGATTTCTAAAGGAAAAGCAAGAGGGATCCTGGGGGGGAATCTGCCCTAGGTGACCTAGGTGCCCTAGGTGGGGGGAAGATTTGTCCGATGACTTCACTCCAATACCGCATTTCCAATGTTGACATGCGATGAAAAAACTATGATGAAATCATCAAAATCATTGATAATTCGTAATATTGCTAGACTTTGCGGAATTGATAGATTACAAGATCAAACGGAACCGAATCGATCGCTCATGCACACGAAAAAATCGACATCGATCGATTAGGGTGGACACAAATATCAGAATCGATTAGTGACGAATGCGGAAAATTCAGAATCGGACGATTAGGCTGCGTCCCCAACCGAGACTGAAACCTCGCCCCGGTGCCGAGAAGCGCACAAGGGGGGGGGTTCAGGGCCAGGCCTAGGCAGGAGGCAGCACGCGCAGAAGACAAGAGTGGGCTAGCAGGCGCTGAAGGTAAAGGCAGGGAGCAGGCATCGCGGACATGTGTGAGACGGGCGCGGGGTTGAGGGCGACGAATATGGCTGGGGGTGAGAGCGGGGGCCTTAGGGCCATTGGAGGGGGGAAGTAAACCTGTTGAGGGCGGCGGCGAGCAGAGCGCCCGGGAGGCCTGCCTTGAGCGCACAGCCAGCACCGGGCGATTTCCCCGGAGACAGAGGGGAGCACGTTGCAGCCAGCGCCTCCAACCCGCGCCTGCTCAGTGGTAGGCCCAGCCTCCCTCCATCCCCCACCATTCTAGCCCCAGTGAGGCACTCCGGTTAAGGGCGTGGCGGAAGGAGGCTGCAGTGATCTATAATAAGAACAGCTTGCAGGGCTGGACTGGATTTCCGGCGGAGAGGCCGTCGGCGGGAGCCGGGGCGCAGGCACTAGCAGGGCGAACGAACCGCGACCCCTTAGGGGAGGTCTGACTGGGAGCCTGTCGCAGGAGAGATGATTGGGGCCCCGGCTGTGCAAAAGGTCGAGGGTTGGTGGGGGGTGATGAAGGTGGGCAGGATTAGGGGGTACCACAGCACAACGGGGAGAGTGCGCTGGACCTCGGGGTGCGCCCCTCGATGCAGCAGTGCAATGCGGTTCGCCTCCGCCGACTGTCCGCCCACAAAAGTTGTGAGAGTGACGCCCGTCGGCCAATGACGGTCAATGCGCGGCAGGATTGAGTCCCGCTACCATGGGAACCCCCCTGATGGGACCCACCCTGGGTCATCACTCAGGCGAACTTGCCTGCGCCAAGCGAAAGCTGCACTGAGCGGGACACTGCAGTGCATGCATCCATCTCCGTTGATTCTCAAAAGCGGACTCGGACGGGTTGGATCATGCCCCGCCAAGAGGCAAGAATGGATCATGTTGCTTGACATCGGCCGCTGCTCCACCACGCTGCGCGGACCGCTGGACCTCAGGTGGGGAACAGCTCCGAACACTCAGGCTTGGTCTGTAAACCGCCCGTGACCGGGGATCACAACAACCCCAAGGCAGAGGCTCGCAGTCCGAGTGGAGGGGGTGCTGTAGGGAAGCGAGGGAGAAGGGTGGATGGTCAGCCAGTGGCAAGGCGGTGCAAGGCTGATACCTGGGCGAGCACTCCGGCGACCGCCGCACTTATTGTCTCCGCCAGATCCTGCCCAGACCGCCCCTCCCCTCTCCCTCCCACAGCGTTACCCCCTCAGAAAGCTCTCCTACCAGGGGGCGCACCGGTCCGCGAGAGTCCCATTGCACGCACCATCATCGGGCAGCTGCCCCCACCTGCCCGGCGGCTTGGAGGCTCCTGCCGGGCTGCCGCGCCGGGACCTGCGGCATGGGCGGTTGCCAGCCCGCAGCCGCCTGCGCACATCCCTGACGTGGGCTGCGCCAGCGCTGCCTCCACCGGCTAGCCCGAACTCCCCAATCATCAGATCTGTGGGCATCCTGGTGTGGAGAAGGGTGGGGATGTGGGGAAGGAATTGGGGGGCACCTGCTTGCTGGGCGGGGCGACGTGCAGACAGCCACCGGGCGAGAGCCCCGCGGGTGGTGGCACGGCGTGGCACGCCAGCAGCACCCCGTGCAGCCCCGCCGAGAAGAAGACCACGTCCTCGATTTGGCCCGCGCCCCCGCCTTGCCCCTCTCGCGCGGCTGTGGTGAGGCGTGACCGGCCGGCCGCCTCCGCAGTACGCGCCAGATACTTCCACCAGAAGGCCTGCGAGGCGGTCCCAGCCCCTCTCTGACATGTTCCTCCGCAGCACGCTGCAGATTGCACCCAAGCTTGCACGAAATCGGTGCTTGCGAGTAGGCCCAAGCGGGGGCTGCTCAAACAGCGTCCATTCGCTGCCAAGAGGGCGCAGCGCGACCCCAATCTCAAAGATGCTCTCTGAGACCCTTCATCCATGCATAGCTCCTCAATGCCCTCCTAGCCCCTTTACACCATCCTAGCCCCTTTATACACATCTAACCCCTTGGTGGCCCCCTCGTGCCTTGATACCTCCCTAGCCCCTTTATGCCCCCTAGCCCTTGATGCCCCCCTTGTCCCTTGATACGCCCAAAGCCGCTTGATACCCCCTAGCCCTTGCTACCCCCCTTGTCCCTCGATACCCCCCTCGCCCTTTGCTCACCCGCGACTCATGAACGTGCCCAATGCGAAGCAGCGTCGAAGGTCGGCGAGGCAGGTGGCCGAGCCAGCCGCACCTGAACAGAAGACACAATCGGGCTCAGCCACAGCCAGCCCCACGCTGATACATCGGCGAAGGTGTCCAGTGCCAGCTGCGCCCTCGCAGCCGTTGCCTCGGCAGCCTCAGGAGAGCTCAGCGCCTCGGTCCTGAGCCTCTCCGGCGTGAGGTATTGCTCCGCGGGCGCCCACAATGGCTGACACACATGCTCCGCCACCGCCATCAGGTCCATTGCGAAGTCCCGCGTCACCCGGCACATTTGCACCGCGAGCCACCTGGGCAGCCCCCCTCCACACCATCCCTCCTCACAGTTCCAGTCTCTCCGCGGCTTCTCAGCGCCTCCAGGCGCTCCGCGTGGCACTGCTCTCGATCTATCCCTCCGCTCGCCCCGATCGACCGGGGTGGTGCCACAGTTATCCGCTTTAGCGTGCTCCCTCTCCCTTGACTCTGACCTTTACAACACCGGCACTCCTCTATTACGTACAGCTTGCACATGGTGGTGAACCCGGAATAGGCTCTCGTTGGCAGCCTCCATCCTCCCCACCTTCCCCGCAATATCAGCCTCTACTGCCCATCATCGATGGGATGAGACGGCGACACCTCAGCGGCTTTCAGTGAGCTTCGGATCAGCGGAGCACAGAGGCGAGCACGTGGCATAAAGCAGCTGGGCCCAGTCACACGGGCCTCTGTTCATGCACCGCGGCGTCCAGGCTCTGAATATGGCGCAGTGGGATCCGAGGCCTGCAGGGTGCACCTACTTCCTCCTGTCAAATGACGTCACAACATACTGCTGGGCTTTGGGGAGTAAATCCAGGACGCTTCCTTCTATGCCATTCCAGGACAAACGTAGCCGGAAGATATAAAAGATCCCAACAGATTTACAACGATGTGTGTCACATTACATCGTCAGATTGTTATCTGACATAATCGAACGAACAGAAGGGATGTCATGCGCAAGTATTGCCTAAACACTTTCTCAAAACACAAATCGTTCGGCTACGTTCGTCCTGGAATGTCATACTGTCGGTGCCCGCAACGAGCAGGCAGACTTGCGAACGGAGTCTGGTGCCATATGCTGACCTCGGCCAATACCTCTTGTTTGTTTATTAAATAACATTCAGAATCGTCTCATTTAGCGTACACGGGTTAATTGCAAATAATCTAATGTAGCGTACACGGGTTAGCTCCGACGGCGCGGGACCAAACCCTACAGCTCAAGGGCAATCTGCAGATCGCAGGAGGGGGCACGTCTCGCCCCGAGAGGTTAAGGACTCGGGCAGTGATGCCAGTTTCAGTCCTAGAGACCTCGAAGCTAGTTTGTCCCCAAGGCTGGGGCTAGCAGACCATCAATCACAGGACTAGGAGTGAATGATGAATTGGAAAAGGGAGGAGCGCTGAGATCAGCATAAGATCAACATAGGTAAGAGCCCCTTAGACTCCAAAACTGCTGAGGTGACACTCCGGGAAAGAAGCACACGCGCCGGAACGCCTTGAGTTGAGAGCCGCAGGATCAAGCCCGGTGAACAGCGATAGACCATCAGAAGATTGTGCGGTTGGCCTACACTGGCCACACTACATTCATTTCTGGGAGCGATTTAGGAGGAGAGGGCCCTCGCCCCTTTGCTGCCTCTGAAAGGCGCTGAGCCCTGCCGCATCTTCACTGCGGTGGCAACCTCAGACAAGAAATGACAGTACGACTAGTGCTGAACACAGTTTCCACCTCACCCTTCCATGATTTTGCATCGGCACGGCCGCCGCATGAGGCTCTGAGGGGACGCAGCCCCCGGTGCTCGAAGAGGGGCGCACCATTCGGATTGTCGGGCGCTGAGGCGCTGCTGCACGGTCTCTGCGGTCGCAGGCGGATCCCTAGTGCCAAACCCCAGCAACCCCCGATCCTGCGCTCAACAACAAAGCGACTCTCGCCACGTCAGCAAGGGAAGCCGGCCACCCAGCTGCAGACCCACGTGTCTAAGATCAAAGGTTTGACCGCGAGCAAGCATGCGAATGTAAATCGGGGAAGAGAGAGGTATCAGAGGGGGGGCAGGTCTTTGAGACGAAAGTGAGATGGATCGATTTAGAGGGGAGCGGATCGAGAGCCATGCACGTCCCGGGAACGCTCTCGCGCCATGCACTCGGACACTGGGCCCGCCTGTGGACACCACTCTCAGGTTTTAGGGTTTGAACACTTTAAAGGAGGCAGGGACCTGTCGTGCAAGTGGGAACCAATTTAAAAAGGCTGTATAAGTTTGCCGGTCCCAACGCGGTTATGGGGCCGCTGTGACCCCGCACTGGACGATATCCGGCATCCATGGTCGCCTCCCCAGGGGCAATGGCCAAACCCTTGCAAACATTAAATCCGCTCAACACAGGCGAGCCCGATGATGCGACCCCACGACCCCTCCCCACTGGCCCTGTATGAAAGTTGAGGGAACGGCAATGAGACCCTCCTAGTCTCAGGCAGCGAAGAGTGGACGACGGGCACCACCCTGCGGAGAATCCCACAGTTCCGGAGCGCTGACCGAGCCGTCCACACGACACACGCAGCCAGCCTTCGCGGGCGCAGGCGCTGCAGAGACGACCCCAGCGGACCTCAAGCCAACACTTCGGAGGCTAGTGCTTGGGGTGAGGCGTTCCAAGTTCCAAGTTCGTTCAAGTTCAAGCTCCAAAAAGTGGGTTCCTCGCAATGGACTGACGTTGCTTGACGACTGAGTGAAGTGTGATGGAAGGGGTTGGGGGCGGCGCACATGACGGGGTGGGGGCATGCCCCGTGCGCCAGGAGCGCCCGCAGGAGCAGCGAGGCGCGCTCCATGGTCCCGTGAGTGCAGTAGGTCCGGCGGAGAGTGCGCATGCACTCCTCCACCAGCCGCACGAGCATGATCTGACGGTCCACATTCTGCACGTAGGACATCTGACGGATCTCTTCCGCGCCCCGCACTTCAGCAACCGCTGTGTCTCCCAGGCAAAGCTGCTCAAGCCCGGCACCGGCTTGCGCGAGGTCCAGCGCCGAGAAGCATCGGCATCGAGCCTTTCAGGAGCAGCGCAACGCCGAGGTCTAGCGCTCAGCAGCCGGAGCTGTGCTCTCTCGCGAGCCCTGGCACGAGCCCTGCGAGAGCGCAGCAGCGCACGCCTGCAGTGCGCGAGACCGGGCCGGCCAGCGGCGCACGGCCCTGCGGGAGCAGTTCGCAGCGCGAGGTAAGTTGCAGCGCCAGGGATACAGCGCATCGCACCGCGCACAACCCACAGGCAGCCGGCTGGTACGGCGGGCAGGAGCTGGGGGGCAGGGGTGCGCCAGGAGCTGGGGGCCTGGGAGGAACCAGGAGCTGGGGGCGGGGAGGCATCAGGAGCTGGGGGCGGGGAGGCATCAGGAGCTAGGGGGCGGGGAAGAATCACGATCTGGGGGCGGGAAGAATCACGATCTGGGGCGGGGAAGAATCACGATCTGGGGCGGGGAAGAATCAAGTTCTGGGGGCGGGAAGAATCAGGAGCTGGGGGCGGGGAAGAATCAGGAGCTGGGGGCGCGGGAAGGCATCAGGAGCTGGGGGGCGGGGAAGAATCACGATCTGGGGGCGGGAGGCACCAGGAGCGCGAGACGATCTGCGGTGCACTGCCACTTGGCAAGTTCCCACGTGGCAGTGAGGCGACGCGCCGTTTTTGCCTTGATCCTCTCTGAGTCATCTGCAAATGATTCCGTTGACACGAACTCCTGCAAGCGCCCCAGCCAGGTCCCACCCACCCGTGACATGCCTCGCACCGCGCGCCCTTCGTCTATGCCCGCACTGCAGTCCCCCGGGAAGCCTGAACCGTGTGGAGTGGCGTCCGTTCGTCATCGTGCCCGATGTGCGCAAGTTGGCTGCCCCACAGCCCGCTGCCCATCCGTGCCCGCCCTGGCAGACTCCATCACGCGCGGCCAGCGCTGCAGAAAGAGTTGTGGGTTGATCCCACTGAGGAGAGCGCGCACAGCTCGGCATCGCAGGCGCATCAGCTCCACGACGGGCAGCGTGCGGCGCGGACCTTGATGCCTGATCCAACGACGGGCCGCGTGCGGCACGGACCTTGATGCCTTGATCCAACGACGGGCAGCGTGCGGCACGGACCTTGATGCCTTGATCCAACGACGGGCAGCGTGCGGCGCGGACCTTGATGCCTTGATCCAACGACGGGCAGCGTGTGGCACGGACCTTCACACCTTGATCCAACGACGGGCAGCGTGCGGCGCGGACCTTGATGCCTTGATCCAAAGACGGGCAGCGTGCGGCGCGAACCTTGATGCCTTGATGCACCTCAGTTGCCAGCCACAAGTCGTCTACCTGCTCGATCCACATTGATGACCCGCCACAAGCAAACGCACTGCGGCCCCTCTCAACCCGCCTGTTGATGCATTGTGCAAGGGGGGGGAGCTGAGGGGCATGACTATGGGTGGCCCGGGCACGTGTGAACATGGCTGGCATCGTTGCCGCAGGCGCGGGTCAGGGTGTGCATTCGCACGGGGCATGCGTGGGAGTGGCTAGCGGACCAGGTGGGTGCACCATGCTTGCATGGCCGCGGATGGAGGTGGTGCGGACCTGGGAACTGCTGCAGAATACCGCCGAGCTGTCCGCGGCACTGGCAGAGGGCTCTGGCGACGGAGTGAGCCAGCTGGCCACCTCGGAGCGGAGCTGGCCATCTTTCTTGATCCAGTCTAGATTGATCTGCGCTCCCCGCACCGTCGATTCATACGCACGAGGACTCCCGCACCGTCGATTCACACGCAGGACTCCTTGGTTCCGACTCGCGCTTAGGGGGAAGATGGTTGGGAAAGCAATTGCCGTGATGGCGGACATGGTTCACCAGGATCTTCCCGTCAGATGCAGCATGACCCCGCCACGACTGCATGCACAGCATCCAGGCTGCAGGAGCTCCCTGCTCCCCCGAGCGCCCGACGTGGCTTTTGCAGGGCCTGGAGTGTTGGGGGCACCTCAGCGAGGAAGCCGGATATCGCATCCCGGCTGGGCGCCGGCACTGGAGCCACAGCGCGCACTCCCCGCACCAGGCTGGCCATCAGCAGACCGCGGTACTTCGCCCCAAATTGCACCCTGCACTCCCCACACCTCCCTGTTGCACGCATAGACTCCGCCGTGCCCCCACGCAAGAGGTCCATCCGCAGTCTTCCCCCGAGCCCCGGCAAGCTTCGCTCGCGAGAGTGTGCGATTGGGTGGCGCGCGCGAGAGTGTGCGATTGAGTGGCGCGCGCGAGAGTGTGCGATTGGGTGGCGCGCGCGAGAGTGTGCGATTGGGTGGCGCGCGCGAGAGTGTGCGATTGGGTGGCGCGCGCGAGAGTGTGCGATTGGGTGGCGCGCGCGAGAGTGTGCAATTGGGTGGCGCCCGCGCCGCCTTTGACCGTACCTGATCAGACCACCAACCTTCCGGAAGCTATCAACCAGATCATCGGCCGCGACTGCGCCTGCAAAAAGCACCCCATCTCTCCTCCCTCCCTCCCCACTCCGGCACTCCTCAGGCATCACTGCTCCTCCCTCCGCCACCCGGCACTCCTCAGGCATCACTGCTCCTCCCTCCCTCCCCCACCCCGCACTCCCCATCACTGCTCCTCCCTCCTCCGCCACCCGGCACTCCTCAGGCATCACTGCTCCTCCCTCCCTCCGCCTCCCTCAGCCAAATCTGGACAGCCGCTTGATTCTCCAAAGCTGCTTTCGCGACCGGCTCACAAGCACAAGCACAACAAGAGCTCACCCGAGATGCCCGTCTTCCCGCGGTTCTTCTCGACCTCCTGAGCAGCAGCTTCCAAGCAGGGAACCACAACAGCAAGACCTGTGCACAGCCAGCGTAACCCGAGCTCACTTCATCTTCAATCGCACCCAACACGGCCGATTGGACTCTAGATCCAGACCTAGGATATGGCACTGTTGAGCACAAATCCACCTTTCTTCCTATGGAATCAGTCAGGAATATTTATCTAACAGCGTTCTCCATCCCATCGGCGCCCGCCATCCTTGTAAAAGTCTCGTAACATTAGAGCCTGCCATTTTCATTATTATTAGGCATCCTGGCAACGTGATACTGGTCCAAAACATGCATGCAAATCGACCCAGCATGTGTTTAAAAACATTTCTGATTGTAAGGTTTCAATATGTTTCTGCTTTAGAAGTTCAATGTGGATGGTCAACACTCGGGGAAGATGATCGTAGGTCGGCCATAGAAGCTGCGATCAAGGATGCAAGTTGTGACCAAGGATGCAAGTTGTGACCAAGGATGCAAGTTGGATTTTCGAGTCCACCGTCCCCGGGGCCGCATTTTTCTTGCCCACGCGCCAACCGGGGCGGCAATTGGCGATTGACGGGGCGGCCAACGTTTCCCCGACCGCCCAACCGCTGACGGTGCCGTCGGCGGCCCATCCGCCGGCGCGCCGGTGCGCTTATTTGCATCCTTGGTTGCGATACTCGAGTAATCATCGTGATCGAATAGCAGAACGTTTGTCACGGCTCATAGAATAATTTATACGCCGTTGTCGGATCATATCATACGAGACGCGGAGCAATATCGGAAGTCCAATTTGTCGTTTCCTTATTTTTTTATCAATTTGCCGCCTTGGGACTTCAAGTGTCAACATGCATAAAAAGTAGGTCGAAGGGCTCACAAATACTGGCAAACATGAGCTCATCTAAGGGCTCCGCGCAGCCACACTCTGGAGCATGCCGTTGCTACGACCTCCCTGAGCTCATCTAAGGGCCAGCTGGCCACCTCCTGGAACATGCCGTTGCTACCACCTCCTGGGCTCATCTAAGGGCTCCGCGCAGGCCACCGGAGCTATGCCGCTGCTGCACTTTTCTTAATCTCCCTGAGTTTCATCTAAGGGTCTACGCAGACACACCCTGAGCATGCCGTTGCTACGACCTCCCTGGGCTCATCTTAGCTCCGCGCAGCCACACCCTGGAGCATGCCGTTGCTACGACCTCCCTGAGCTTCATCTATACTCCGCGCAGCCACACTCTTGGAACATGCCGCTGCTACGACCTCCCAAGGCTCATCTAAGGCCTCATGCCACACCCTGAGCATGTCGTTGCTACGACCTGCCTGAGCTCATCTAAGGGCTCCGCAGCCACACTCTGGAAAGATGCCGTTGCTACGACCTCCCGAGCTCACCTGCACTCGCGCAGCCACACTCTGGAGCATGCCGTTGCTGTACGACCTCCTCCTGGGCTCATCTAAGGGCTCCGCGCAGCCACACCCTGGAGCATGCCGTTGCTACGACCTCCCTGAGCTCATCTAAGGGCTCCGCGCAGCCATACCCTGGAACTTCCACGTGAGTGAGGCACACCAGTTTCTCCGCTGAAGCCTCTCACGAGCCGCGCCCTCCAGCTGGACATGGGGATGGATCTCAAGGGACGTGGCCACAGTTGGGGACAAGAGGGGGTGATAGGATAGGGCTGGGAGTGCACACACCTGCACGGGTGATACGGAGTGCCGTGATACCCTGCGCCATCCGCAGCAGAAGTGCGGTGCCGACATCTGCCGCTAAGGCCCGCAGGTGCAGCCGGAAGAAGTTCACGGCGGCCGCGGTGTGCTCTGGCGGCCCTCCCCCGCTGCCCCCATCTCAGCACGCGAAGTACCGGCGGGGAGCGGATCACGGGGGTGCACTTGAGGCGGGGAGCGGATCACGGGGCTGCACTTGAGGCGGGGAGCGGATCGTGGGGCTGCACTTGAGGCG
>LGRX02015888.1:0-16003 GCA_001247695.2 Cymbomonas tetramitiformis | reverse complement strand
TGGTCCAGTCAGTCCGTCCAGTCCGTCCAGTCCGTCCAGTCCGTCCAGTCCGTCCAGTCCGTCCAGTTTGGACGGACCGGACGGACCGGACCAAACATTTTTAACATTCTAAGATTTCGCAAAATAGGGCTCCCATACTTAAGCCCATACTTAAGGAGTGTAACGCGTCGGTCCGCGTCGACGCCTGCGTTTTCACATACTTAAGAAAATTTAAATTTTTCTTCATACTTAAGGAATATACACCGACTGCCCCTTCCCCCCCTAATCAGGGACTCAGGGGGTATAACCCAGTCGCATGTGAGTTTCAAACGTGCGTCAGAGAGACGAACCCAACGACCGAGCTTGACAATCGTATACGATTGTCACACGTGAGTCTGGGTGTCGGACCTAGTGCTCCAGCTTGACAATCGTATACGATTGTCACACGTGAGTCTGGGTGTCATAATATAAATATTTACACTAAACCCATGTCTATATAGAGTGTTGTTTTCATAAAATAATTCATTTCTCATGGTACATTCTCATGGTCACATTCTCATAGGAATCCAATGCCGACTTCCCTGCGATACGGTAACCATGCTTTGGATGTCCCGCATGCGGTGCCAATCTCTCTTCAGTTACTACAGGCCTTGTTTCCAACCCTTACCGATACCCCGCTGCTTCTTCACATGCGCAGCACAGAAGACGTGCAACCTGCCGAGCTCGGCACCGTGTTCCCTGACGGAGCTGACGTACTTGTGATCGGTGGTGTCAGTACAACCCCCGGATCAAGCGAAGTGAAAACCCGTTGTGTAAATGCCGAAACAGCCACACACGAATCTTCCCAAGCATCAGCTTCCCCGCCTCGCCCTGAGGTAAAGCGCGAAATTTTAGTTTGTGACTTCAAGCTTGTGAGTCAGGGGACCGGTCAAAGCTTGCGACTACGGCAGGCTCGGACTCAGCTTTGACAATCGTATACGATTGTCAAAGCTTGCGACTACGGCAGGCTCGGACTCCGAAGCTTTGACAATCGTATACGATTGTCAAAGCTGGCGACGTTTTTTTAAGTCTAATTCTTGAGTCTGTAGAAAAGCTGGGTTTGACAATCGTATACGATTGTCAAAGCTGGCGACGTTTTTTTAAGTCTAATTCTTGAGTCTGTATAGAAAAGCTGGGTTTGACAATCGTATACGATTGTCAAAGCTGGCGACGTTTTTTTATTTTTAATTCTTGTCTGTATAAAAGCTGGGTTTGACAATCGTACACGATTGTCAAAGCTGGCGACGTTTTTTTTTTTGTGTCTAATTCTTTCAGAGTCTGTAGAATTAAGCTGGTTTTGGCAATTGGTTGCGAATTTCAAAGTTGACTAAACTTCACTATATTATGTGCGGAATGCAATCTTCATGCATACATTCTTCGAAAAATTTAGCACGGTTTTGCCCCATTCTATTTATTTTTTAGGTTATTCATGCATACATTCTTCGAAAAATTTAGCACCGGTTTGCCCCATTCTTTTTTATTTTTTAGGTTATTTATGCATACATTCTTCGAAAAACTTAGCACCGGTTTGCTCCATTCATTTTATTTTTTAGGTTATTCATGCATACATTCTTCGAAAAACTTAGCACCGGTTTGCCCCATTCATTTTGTTTTTTAGGTTATTCATGCATACATTCTTCGAAAAATTTAGCACCGGTTTGCCCGGCATTCATTTTGTTTTTTGGGTTATTGCTGCAAACATTCTTCGAAAAATTTGGCACCGGTTTGCCCCATTCATTTTGTTTTTTGGGTTATTCATGCATACATTCTTCGAAAATGGGGTATTCATGGTTGCAGGCTTTTTTGGGGTCTAACGTCTAAGTCTTTTAGAGTCTGCGGAAAAGCTGGTTTTGACAATCAGATTGATATTCAGATTTTTTACATCTGTCATTTTGCTCTACGTTAGATTTCCATTTTTCAAATTTTGCTAGTTTTGCTCTACGCTAGATTTCAGATTTCCTTTTTTGGAATGCTTGATTTCAGAGTTTTTACATCTGTCATTTTGCTCTACGTTAGATTTCCATTTTTCAAATTTTGCTAGTTTTGCTCTACGCTAGATTTCAGATTTCCTTTTTTGGAATGCTTGATTTCAGAGTTTTTACATCTGTCATTTTGCTCTACGTTAGTTTTCAATAAGGGGCGTAACTAGTTGGGCCCGTTAACTAGTTAGACCCAGTTACAACCAGTTATTGTTACTAGCTAGTTAATCAATTTCATTTTATTAACTAACTGACCCTAGCTAGTTAATCAATTCGCACTAACCGTTTGTAGCTAGTTAATCAATTCTATTAATCGAATCAACTACTTAGTGGTAGTGACGAGCTAAACCCCCCCGCACAATTTATTAATTACCAGTTAATCACCCATGTTAATCACTCATGTTGTCGGTGTAAGTTTTTTACTAACAACAAAACAATTACAAATAAATTCGTTTGGGAAACAGTTTTGACAATCGTACACGATTGTCAGACCTGTGTATCGCGTGTTCATTAATAATTTCTATATAGCCCGTATAGACCGGACTAGGAAAGAATGGGAAATGATCCTCCTAAAGGCCTCAAGCGATTTAAATATTGCCCAGGAGGGCATGGGCGAATGCAAAAAATCACAGGGCTACTGCCTGACCCACGTTTGACAATCGTATACGATTGTCAAGCTCTGTCGTTGGGTTCGTCTCTCTGACGCACGTTTGACACTCGCATCAAGGCACTGCATGAATCGGGCCATTATTCATGAATTTGAATTTGAATTCGACTATTTCATACTATTCAAATTCATGAATAGGGCCGTCATCGATTATTCAAATTCATGAATAGGGTCGGCATCGATTATTCAAATTCAACTCAATTTACTCAAGTAATTTAGGAAATGGAGGGGGGACAAGCACTGCGTGATTATCGGACGCACGAGACACACTTGGGGTACCGAATGGTCTTTCGCACTTTGGATGCATCATAGGCTCAGATTATTTCGATCGCACGGGTTTATACACGACGACACGAGCGTTCATTACTACTATAGGTTTTATCACTTCGACTCACGACTGACCACTGAGAAACACGTAGGTCAGTCACTCGACTTGGCGAACGAAGAGAAGTTGGCTGTCCAACTGTAAACGAAAATGCCCCCAAAAAGGAAGAAAAGTGGGACAGCCCAACAGGCCATGCAAGCTGAGCTGCTTCCCCTCCTCAAGAAGCCGCTTGAGCACATAGGAAAACAGATAGAGATTCCAGGTTCGTTTTGGAAACTCGCTCAGGGGCGCATGACAGAAGCGGAAAAAACTGCACTTTTTAAATGTACGATCCGGGACTTCTCGTATTCACAGAAACTCGTGGGCGAAAGCACACCCGTATCCGCCTTTCAGCTTCAAGAGATGGGCGAAACAGGCACGGGCAGCGTTGAGCACGGGGACTCTTGCGGCGAGATTTTTTTTGGCTCAAATACCCATACCCCTTCCTCGAGTATTTCTACAAAACATTTCCAGAGCTGAATCAAACTATTGCGACCGAGCCGCCTGCGGAGTCTGTTAGTAGTTTAGCTGCCGCACAAGCTTCAACTCCTGGCGAACAAACGCATCACAAGTTTCCTCATTTGAAAGTGCCTGCGCGCAACGTTCCACCTGTGTACCATTTTTTCTCTATCAAATCTGTTAGCAACTCAATAATGATGAACTTTTTTGAATCATTTCCTCAAAATTTGGGAGCCCCTTAATTGAGCTGCCTCAGTATTTTTGTTGATTGCTATGAAAACACAACGAACAAAATAGTCATTTGTATGATGATGTGTTTTTGAGTTTTCCCGCAATGTTATCCGAATGCCCCGCTAGTGTGCCAGCATGTGCTATTAAATCATATTTATCTTATTGTTCAAGTTTACGTCAAATTACTTGAATAATTTGAGTTGAATTTGAATAATGAAATTTCTCAGTATTCAAATTCATGAATAAGACCGGCATCGATTATTCAAATTCATGAATAAGGTGAGCATTGAGTATTCAAATTCAACTCATCGTATTCATGCAATGCCTTGACTCGCATACGACTGGGTTATACCCCCTGAGTCCCTGGTTAGGGGGGGAGGGGGGAGTCAGTGTATATTCCTTAAGTATGAAGAAAAAATTTAAATTTTCTTAAGTATGTGAAAACGCAGGCGTCGACGCGGGCCGACGCGTTACCCTCCTTAAGTATGGGCTTAAGTATGGGAGCCCTATTTTGCGAAATCTTAGAATGTTAAAAATGTTTGGTCCGGTCCGTCCAGTCCGTCCAAACTGGACGGACTGGACGGACTGGACGGACTGGACGGACTGGACGGACCGACTGGACCGATATGAATCCCCCACAGATACACCCATATCTTAACACACATCTTAGCACATGCACAGATACCTAGCACACGCACAGATACCCACATATCCTAACACATATCTCAGCACACGCTCAGATATATACATAGCTTAACACATATCCTAGCACAGGCTTAGCACACGCATAGATATACACATATTCTAGCATAGGCATAGCACAAGCACATAGTTACTCATATATTTTAGCACATTGGAGTGGGTGTGCTATGCCTGTGCTGGAATATATGTGTATTTGTGTGCGTGTGCTATGCGTGTGCTAAACCTCCCAAACACAACTGGATATATCTCTTTGTGTGATAGCCAACGGTGCCATATAAAACATATGACTTTGTGGTGCGTGCGCCGCCTCACCTGTGTTCCCAATGGAACCAAAGAGAGTGCCACAGAAGGAAGACCACGCCACGCTTCGGTCGAGGGTATACACGGCTGCACGACCACACACCCACTCAAAGAATTTATGATTTCTTCTCCAAATACCTATATGTATACAAGTAAGGTTCAAGGATAAGCTCAAAGGCACTCGCATTTTAGCAATTGTGGTGCTAGAACACCCTACGTTTAATAGCTGTCGCGAGAAGGAGATCCCCGAGTGTTGGAAGCTCCAGCATGCCGGCATCCTTTGCCACTACCCACTCGGCGTCGAGCCACAAATCATCGAAGGTGCTGCCATAGATCACCTGCCTCATGTTGACAAATCCAACTGTTAACCAAGTGTGTGTGTGGGGTATGCAGAGGGCCTGCATATCTCTCAAACAAAGCTATATGTACCTGTGTGTGGGGTATGCACAGGGCAAGCATATCTCACAGACAAAGATATATCGAGCTGTGTTGAGATATGCACAAGTACATCCGGAAATTTGGAGGTTGTTGGACCAACGTAAAAAGTAGTTGTACAACGCCTACGTTGATCTACGATCTTCACCATCGACACATATTATCGGACATATCGAACGTAGGATATAGCTTCTACTCTACAAAGGCATTGAATGATAAACTTTCATGATGATAGCATCGAGCTTTGGCGCACCTTGCATTGGCAGGGTTGGGGTGCATATTGCAGCCGTGCATAATTGTAGCCGATGCACACACACACAAAGCTCATTTATTAACTATGCGTTCTCATACGATTCTTGATCCAGTATCGGCGTATCACAGGTAACTCGTCGCTGTCAAATTGTACTTAGCAGCGGTTTGATTAATGGCCGTCAGTATTTCAACTTCAGGCATGTGAACTCTATGACCCACAAGAATTAAAGCATGCTTTGACATATCTCCATGGTCGTGTGGTTGTAGACGTTGATTTGTCGAGTGTGCGAAATTGCTATGCGGGGCATACATTGTGCATATCGTAAGGTTATCGTGTGCCTTTTTCTGCAGAATAGTCTGGCGAGCTGAAAATCGCTGGTTTCAAACAGCACGTCGATCGGAGGTGACAATTTATTTCGCTGTTGCAAAATCTCCAAATTGTCTAGTCGGTCGAACATCACAACTGCACCTTGCGCGCGGCAGAATGTGGCACAGTGGTGAGAATATTCCTTAATCAAAACGCATACATGCACTTCCTTTTGCGGATCAAACAACGATGTTCTGTTCGGATGCGTCTCGTCGCATTCCCAAGAGCTGTGGCATCACTCGGCTGATGCATGAGCGGCACCCCGCTCGTATAATCGGGCATGAGCTGCGACGAGTCAGGTATAGAATTCGTCATTCCAGTATGTAAGTGCGCGCGTTCATCAGTACGACGCGTGGCGTGTATTCCATAGTGTGATATGTAAATAGCGAGCTGCAACATACATAGTATGCACCTTCTGCTTATGAAACGACCAAATGCAAATCTATAGATAACACTGGCATCGCGAGTGATTATTGCAATTCGCATGATGTTACTTATTATCGGTGTTGACCCCCGATCTTTGCTTATGATTTTTTAAGGAAGCTACGTAATTATAGGTTTACGTATGCGTAATCACTTGTATCAACAACTTGCGAAAGTCAGGTTGCAGTAGCAGGGTTGTTCTCTGCAACAGGTAACTCGTCGCTTGTGTTGCACTGCAACGGAAACATGCCTCGATGCTCTCTTGAAATTTGAAAACACTCCGTACAAGTGTCTGTTAAATGGCGGCGGATAATGTCGATGGTAGTGAATGATTTCAGGGGGAGTGTAGTTGGTACGTACTCCCCCTGGCGAGTATAGTAGATACGTAGTACAGTATCTACTATACGAGTACAGTAGATACTATCGTATAGTATATACTATAGTATAGTAGATACGATAGTATATACTATAGTATAGTAGATACGATAGTATATACTATAGTATAGTAGATACGATAGTATATACGATAGTATAGTAGATACGATAGTATATACTATAGTATAGTAGATACGATAGTATCTACTATACTCGTATAGTAGATACGATAGTATCTACTATACTCCCCCTGAAATTACCTCTGACCTTTGTAATATTGGCTTCATGTTCATTTTCATCTCCGTTTGCTGTACGTGTTATGAATTTCAATACGAGCCATTTCCGTGGCCATCTCTGTTCGCTTTTTGTTGTTTATTTGCGATGTAGGAGGAAAGCGAATGGAGATGGTCATTAAGTAGCAACAAAGCTCGAATCCCAACGAACGGCGATGACTGAACCTCCATCCGACGATCGCCGAAAGCAATGCGTATGGCATCGCCTGTATCGCGATGACCAAACCTCTTGCATGGTACTTGGTACATCATACATTGCTACTGCCGTTCGCGCCACTGTACCACTGCGCCTCGACCGCGACGCTTTTGCATGGCAGGCGGTGGCGTGCGAAGAATGGCATGGAGGCGAGGAGCGACACTCAGGTATACGAGCATCGCGATGCCCCACGTCGGAAGTTCCGATTCGGGACAGAAATCGATTGCGCCGCGCCGTCCGTTGGATTTTGGTGTTTCCGGTGGCGCTCGCGCGAGACGCTATCGTTGACGAAGAACTGCATAAAGGCGAGGAGCGACCCTAAGGTGCACGAGCATCACGATGCGCCACGTCGGAGCAGAAATTGATCGCGCCGCGCCATCCGTTGGATTTTTGTTTTTTGTTCGGTCGTGTGAGACGCTATCGTTGAATGACGACGCGGGATTCGGAGTGGGGGAGGAAGATTGGGGGGAGGGGGGGAGATGGCTGCACAATAATGATAACGAATGATCGGAGGATCGAACGATTAGATGGCTAATCCGGCGACCAACGAACGATCGCAATATCCACCCGCACCCCGCGTCGGATCGGCTCCTTTATATTGTTCTTAGCTTGGACACGCGCACGCGTCGTACTTTGGGACTGGCGTCATCCCAGGATTCCCTGATTCACACACGACTGGATTCTTCATTCTTCAAATTATAGCTGTCGTGCACCGCGTATTTTGTTGACGACTCGTTTCAAGTCTACCTAAGCTGCACACCATCCCTCATTGCAACTAACAGCCCTCACATCGGCGTTATACATAGGCGTCTGACACCGTAACATTTATATATTTTCACATACAGTATATGTTGCGGTACAATCGCGCCGCTGACATATGCCAACCGATTTTGATACAGTCCAGACGGTACCAAAATCCTTGGTACAGGTCGCCTGTACCGAAATCCTTGGTACAGGTCGGCCTGTATCAATTTCCCTGGTACAGGCCGGGGTGTACCAACTTTGGCCCCACCCTCCCCTCCTCTGGCACCAGCGCACCGCTGGCATGCGCTGGCACATACCTTACCTCAGCACCCCCCCAAATCATACCCCAACGAACATCCCCCACACCCTACCCCAGGCTGGCTGGTACGAAACTCCCTAGTACAGGTCGGCTGGTACCAAAATCAGCGTGCGGGTACATGCCAGTGGCGGGGTGGTGCCAGGGGGGGGGGGCTCAAAGTTGGTACACCCCGGCCTCGTACCGAAGAAAATGGTACAGGCCGGCATGTGCCACAATCGGTTGGCATATGCTAGCGGCGGGCTGATACCGTAGTATATATATATATATATCGATATAAATCCACATTGTCCAACACACGGAAAACATGGGTGTCGTCTGACATGGGGAATACGTGCAAGTCGGTCCAATACAATCCCAATGCATCCGTAGTACGACGTCGCCATTGTCCAATGTCCGAACAACACATACGTTAGACAACATTGCCATTGTACCGACGAGGTCGTAGATTTGATGTGGCCACAATGTCGATGTTGTCCGATATGGGAGCAGCAACCACGATCTTCGACATCGATGTCGCCCAACGTGACTCCAACGTACATGTTTTTGCATTTGTTGGTCCAACGTCAATCCAACAATGATGTGGTCCAACGTCAAAGTATCCCGACGCTGGCTCGACGAGGATGCAGTGCCAACACACACGTTGTATCAATATCCATGTTGTTCAACACACGGAAGACGCGCTTGTCGGTCAACGTGGGGAATACGTGGGAGTTGATCCAACACAATCCCAATGCATCCGTAGTACGACGTTGCCGTTGTCCAATGTCTGAACAACACATACGTTGGACAACGTTGCCATTGTACCGACGAGGTCGTAGACTCGATGCGGCTACAACATCGACGTTGTCCGATATGAGAGCAACAACCACGATGTTCAACATCGATGTTGCCCGACGTAACTCCAACGTACATGTTTTTACACGTGTTGGTCCAACGTCAATCCAACAAGGATGTTGTCCAACGTCTAAGTACTCCGACGTTAGTTCGACGAGGATGTAGTGCCAACACACACGTTGTATCAATATCCACGTTGTCCAACATCAGGATGACGTCGGCGTCGATTGACGTTGGAACGACGTCCGTGTTGCACATCCTGTTGATCCAACGTTTTACCAACACCAGCGTCGTCCGACGTTCTTGTATATCAATGTAAAATCAACAACCACGTAGCCCCAACAGGCGTTTACGTGGTTGTGTCCCAACGTGAATCCAACTCGTACGTTGAAATTCGCCGATCCAACAACCTCCAAATTTCCGGATGTAAAGATAAAGATTTCTCAAAAAAATAAAGGTTTGTACCCTTCCAACGAAAGCTCCAATGGCTTGCTCGATTCCTGCCTCGTGACCATGCCATTCCACAGACATCCTCAACTCTGTAGCCAACTTGCCGAGCACGTTGTGCTCGTGGAGCCACCTCAGTCTTGAAGGTATTGCATTTGGGGACGGCGGGAAGACGGGTTTCTTGAAATGTTGCCTGACCAAGGCACCCCCCCCCTCCGCTATTGCTGGGTAACGTGGAGGAACTATATGTGTACAGCACAACCATGAAAATAGGACATCATACTTTGGAAGGATACCCACCTGAAACAAACCCCTACTCGAGGTACATCACACCGTGCTGCTCTCGTGGCATAGCACCGGTCCATCACATCGTGAGTGGAAAACCGTCGGTTGCAGATGTCTACCACGATGTGCTGCACCCCCTTGGCGCGTACCTTGGGGGCCACAGTTTCGAGCATCTCCCCAAATTCGGTAAAGGAACCACCGTTGTGGAAATAGTGATTACCTCCTGGAGGACACAGCGGCCATGAGTCACGCAGGAAGAACGCACACGGGGTGCTTTCTTGTACACGCAGCAAGGTGGTACAAGAAGGCAAGCAACATCATAATTACATACAGTCACGAAACCACGAGAGCACTCACCCTGCCCGTCTATCTCATCAAATTGTTTGGATAGTCCTCGGTCAGTGAGGAGGGGCCATACAGGGGCATAATGAAGGCATCGAGCATACTGGAGTATCTCCTCGAAAACGGGGTCTAAAGACAAACAACACACAATACAAGTCAAAAAATAATACACGGGAAGGAACTTGTAAGCGGGCAAAGCTGACGCCATTGAAAAGAGTACAGAAAAGAATTGTTTAACACACTCTTTACCTGATTGGGAAAGGGTGCTCGTTACTAGAAAACGGGCCACTGGCAAAGGCCACTGTGCAAGCTCGATCCGATGACCTGACAAAGACGAAGACATATATCAGTGGTTTGTACGCTCGAGTGAGTGTGTGTGTGTGTGTGCGCGTATGGTTGCAAGCGCTGATAAAACAAGGAGGTGCACACCTGAGAAGAGGTAGAAGGTTTCATGCCCCTCTTTGGTTTTTGGCCTTATTTTCAGGTTGAGGTCATGTGAGTGGCCCATTTTATCCTCGTAAACCTTGTCTGGGAACCTTTTTGAGTGAGGGGGTGTCCATCCAGAAAGGTTATACACCTGCACCTCGCGAAGTAAAATGTGTTAGCCACACTCAGCCTTTCACCAAAAGTGTGTTAGCCACCTAGCCAGCCTTGCCCACGGTACATACATATAAATAGACCAATAGTTTAATACACTCACGGCAAGCTAGGAGGGAGTGCATACCACAATACAGTGTACTCGGTGTCCTTCGGTGCTCTCGGGGGGCTTGGTTAGCCCAAACTCACTGAAGTCTTGGTCGGACTTTAGTGTGATCCAATTGGACCCATGCGCTTTGAGAGTCTGCTCATACTCCGAGTCATTTTTCAGGAGGTCCTTTATTAGCTGTGGCACATACAGCGGCTCCTTCTGCAAGCACAACAACAAAGCAAGTCAACGAAAACTGAGCATACATATAGACCACAAACTCATACCCCTCAAAGTATGTTGTACTAGGAACCTATTGCAAACAAAATGTTTGCAGCCAAAGAAGAAAAAGTTTCCACCTGTGGATCAGCACTAGGTACTGGGGCAGACATGTTAGTGTCGTTTTGGAAGGTGTTCATAGCCTCGAACACCTTGCTCGTGGCCAAGTTTTGAGCATGAACTTTTCCTGTGGCACACACAAAAATAATTGCACTTGTCACTCAAGTTGTCAATCACGAACCTCATGCATTACGAGAAATCCTGGACTAACCTTTCTCTGGTTTTTTTGAAGGAGGCTGTGGAGTCCGTGGAGTCCGTGGAGTCCGTGACCGAGTCGCCACTTTTGAAGGGGGTGTCGTGGGTGGCTGCTTTGACACCTCCTTCCCTACTGGTAGAGGAGGAGGGTCCTCCACGTCCTCCACATCCTCCACTTCCTCGTTATCCGACTCGGGCACGTCCCTCACACAACGAGTCATGCGGGGGAGTCTTTCTCGCCGGTGGGAGGTTATGGCCTCAAGCATCGCCTGCCGCCCACCAGGAGAGGCCAGCGAGGACAGATCCCCGCTCAAGCGAAAATTCAAGATGTAGACCACTCCCAAGCACTGCCCTCTTGAGGTTTCACTCATGGGGCAAGTGCACGCCTCCACGAGGTTTTGGGCAAACTCCTTAGACACCAGGTGCAGATACTTCCCAAACCGGAACCACTTATTCCGGTTACGTTTCGATGATATTGTGGTGTCCAGGAGGTGCACCAACTCCTTGGAGTGTGTAGTCTGAGGGGAAAAAACATGCCCCCACTACCGTCATTTGGAGTGTACAGTCGAGTGTGCAGGTGCTAATATTTAAATAACGCACTCCACAAATAAGCACACACAACAAAATGGAGGAGGGAGGAATAAACAGTAAGTGTATGGGAGGGGGTTACCGAAGATTGTAGTGCTTGAGCACGGACGACCCCCCAAAACTGGTTGAACTCTTCGTTATTGGGGAGATGCTCTCGAACTCTCGCATATGCGCCAGCAAGTTCCAACTGTAGTGACAAGAGCTTTGCACTTGCAGTGTGCACTCGCGAGAGTTCGGTGGCTATGTTGCTACGTGCAAGTGCTGCACACAAAATATTACCCCACACTCTGTGAGTCAAGTATAGCTTGTGAGATATGTGTGTATGAATATATATGTATATCTCTAAGTATGAATAGGTGTATCTCTGTGTATGGCTATGTATATTTGTGTGAGATATGCATGTGTCTCTGAGATATTTGTGGCGTGTGTGTGTGTGGGGGGGGGTGTACGTATGTGGTGTACGCAAGGCTGACCATCTCTGAGATATGTGTATCTATGTGTGTGCTACGCTTGTGCTAAGACATGAGGGTATCTGTGTGTGTGGTGTGCGTATACAAAGGGCTCGAATATCTCTAGCTGTTTATCTTCGTGAGATATGTTTATCACTGTGAGATACTTGTGTCCTTGCAAGGGTGTACATATCTTTGTGAGGGAGGTGGACTCGGTCCGGAAGGGTATCTCACCTATGCCTGCGTTTGCAGAAGCCACGCTGGTAAGCAAGGTGATGAAATCTTTCGGGGTGTCAGCTCGCTCCTCGACCTCCATGGAAAGTTCAAGTGGCTCTACACGCTCGTTGCCAGTGGATGCCACGAGTGACAGTGCCAAAGACCTTGTATCTTCGAAGTCTGGTCTGGTGGTGGGTGGTCTGGTGGTGGGGAAAGCTGTCTTTAAAGGCCCTTGCCACGATGGAGGCGCAGCTCCCCTTACCCGTGGGTCCTGGAACACAGGCGCCAGTAGAGGCAATCAAGCTTCCAAGTATCCCCAAAAGTAAAACAAAGTATGCAGAAGAGTATGCTCATGGATAAGTGTGCCAGTCATGTTAGCCCAAAGAAAGCGCCACAAAAAACAAAAAGGAATAGTCACCTTGAGAAGTTGGAGGGCATAAACCGTGTCCTGGACATAGGGGGCGTCCCTGGTGAGAGCCTCCGAAGCATTGTACCGAAGAGGCCGTACTTGCTCTTTAGGAAATGGTGACCAATTCCTGGGCGCCTCCTGGTACCAATTTTTTCCGGGCGACTGGGCTTTGCAGTTAGCATGTTCCAAAAAAACCATGGAAAGCCGTGGGGCTGCTGTACTGAGGAAGCCCAAGTCTTTATACCCCAACTCTCGCAGACGCTGAGGCACAAGGGTGCCAAGCTCAATGTACTTGTGCCGGAGCTCGGACTCACTGACACGAGGGAAAATCTTGCGCATGGTCTTGATCGAACCACTGCCTGCACAATTAACACATATCTTAGCACACGCACAGATACACGCACACAAGTGGCAAGGGCTCCACTGTATATGCAAGTGACAAGGGCTCCACTGCATATGCAAGTGGCAAGGGCTCCACTGCATATGCAAGGGGCAAGGGCTCCACTGCATATGCAAGTGGCAAGGGCTCCACTGCATATGCAAGTGGCAAGGGCTCCACTGCATATGCAAGTGGCAAGGGCTCCACTGCATATGCAAGTGACAAGGGCTCCACTGCATATGCAAGTGGCAAGGGCTCCACTGCATATGCAAGGGGCAAGGGCTCCACTGCACGTGCAAGGGGCAAGGGCCCCAATGTATATGCAAGGGACAAGGGCTCCATTGAATATGCAAGTGGCAAGGGCTCCACTGCATATGCAAGTGGCAAGGGCTCCACTGCATATGCAAGGGGCAAGGACTCCACTGCATATGCAAGTGACAATATTTCAGCACATATCTTTGCACACGCACAGATACCCACATGTTCCAGCACATATCTTAGCACGCGCACATAAATATACACATATCTTAGCACACGCACAGATACACACATATCTTAACACATATCCTAGCACAAGCTTAGCACACGCACATATATACATATATTCTCGCACAGGCATAGCACAAGCACACGGTTACTCATATATATTTAGCACAAGCATAGCACACGCACACAGGTACACACATATGTTAAACACATATCTTAGCACACGCACAGCTACCCACATATCTTAACACATATCTTAGCACACGCACAGATACATACATATCTTAACACATATCCTGGCACAGGCACAGATACCCACATATTTCAGCACATATCTTAGGACACACAAAGATACCCACATATCTTAACACATATCTTAGCACACGCATAGATATATACATATCTTAACACATATCCTGGCACAGGCATAGGACACGCACAGATATACATATATTCTAGCACAGGCATAGGACACGCACAGAGTTACTCATATATTTTAGCACAGGCATAGCACACGCACATAGGTGCACACATAGCTTAACACATATCTTATTAGCACACGCACAAATACACACATATTCCAGCACATATCTTAGCACACGCACCGATACCCACATATTTCAGCACATATCTTAGCACACGCAGGGATACACACATATCTTAACACATATCTCAGCACACGCACAGGCTCAGCACACGCACGGATGCACACATATCTTAAAAGACATATCTTAGCACACTCACAGCTACACACATATCTTACGTGTGTATCTGTGTGCGTGTGCTATGTCTGTGTGAGAAATGGAAGTCGTGGTTGGGATATGGTTTCCAACTCTAATAAGAACAAGGCCTAATAAACATGGAATAAACAGAAAGCGAGAGTGAGTGAGAAAGAGAAAGAGAGAGAGAGGGGTGCTTACTTAATGCAGGGAGATAGTCACACTCAGGGAATGTGCCGGTGTTCACAACGCGCGCCACCAGCTAAGTTTCCGCCTTACCATGCCCAACACCCCATGCAGTGTGAGAATAGCTTGGTTCCAAAACCTCAAAGAACATAGTGAAAAATAACATGCTTATCTTGATCTTATGTAAGACCGGAAAGTGCGCAGTGCCATACCATACTTTTATAGTAATCACACATATCCTAAAAGATCTAAACACGGGAGCACATATGTGGAAAATTATTTTTGCATCAAGATATTACACCTCTTTATGGCGCAACGGGAGACAAGTGGTCACAGACACAAGAGTGTCAGACCTACTCAAACCCAAGATGCCATACATTACAACAAGGCCAATACCTTGTTGCTCGCGGATCAAGGGCGCTCCAAACAAACCCACAAACCAAGGGTGCAGGCGCCTTCTTCTACAAGAGTAGAAAGCGTGACCACAATGGTTCCTTCAATGGCGCAGTCACCAATGTGTGGCCAAGGGAGTTCGTTTTTGCAACGCCACAAAGGAGGTGTAGTATTTTGATACCTATGCCGAATAAAATAATTCTCACAGGGTTGCAAGATTTGCACCGACCAAATAAAATATGCAAACGGCTTATATGAAAACCGAGCTTACAGTTGATATTGGTTATAGAATACTAAAAGCGGTCAATAGCTAAAATAAGTCTATACATTAAAACAAAACAGTTTGATAAAAAGAAAATAAAAGAAAAATAAAATAAACCACCACTCTAAGTGGGGTAGGATTTTACCTAAAGGGAATCCGGCCCAGTTCGCCTAACTATTACCCAGCAGTTCAATCGCAATGGTTCCACAGCGAGCTGGTTCAGGCACAAAGGATTGCACAATACCAGTGTCCTCCCCACTGAATCGCATATTTAGACTGAGGAACTCTAGGTTCTACCTACAGTGAAGGCAAGGAGCGATGTTGCTGTCCTAGGCACAACAGTTCAATCGCAATGGTTCCACAGCGAGCTGGTTCAGGCACAAAGGATGGCACAATAACAGTGTCCTCCCCACTGAATCGCATATTTTTTAGATTGAGGAACTCTAGGTTCTACCTACAGTGAAGGCAAGGAGCGATGTTGCTGTCCTAGGCACAGCAGTTCAATCGCAATGATTCCACATCGAGCTGGTACAAAGGATTGCACAATAACAGTGTCCTCCCCACTGAATCGCATATTTAGACTGAGGAACTCTAGGTTCTACCTACAGTGAAGGCAAGGAGCGATGTTGTTGTCCTAGTCACAGCAGTTCAATCGCAATGGTTCC